>WEIV01005326.1:0-78131 GCA_013390005.1 Calyptomena viridis
GGCGGCCGCAGTGAGTGCGAGCGGGACGCCCCGAAACCCCGTCCCTTGGTGGGGCCCGGAGGGATGGAGCTGTGCCCGCCCCTGTGAACCTCCCTTGGGCTTTCGTTTGCGGTTGGTGCAGTTTTTTTCCTGGTGCTTGTGGCCGAAAGCTCAGGTGAGTGTTTTCAAGGTGCAACTTTCTTTACAATCTTTGCATAAGCGGCTGTTCCGGCGCGAGAGGCTCCGCGTGCCGCCGGGACGGCGGTCGGTGGCGGGATAAAGGAGCCGGTCCCGGGGGCTCCAGCCCGTGCCTTGGCCGTGTTTGTCCCGTTGGATACAAAGTGAATCACGCGGGATAAACTTCCAGCCGCGCTCTGGGCTCTGTACCCCCTCTCCTGGGGCCGGCGCGGCGTTTGCCATGTGCCGTGGGCGCTTCTGTCCCGAGGCTGTGCCAGAGCAGCACCTGGGGCGGTGATGAGCTGGAGCCAGAGCCAGCTGCGGCTGCTTGGTTCGCCCTAGACCGAGGCCAGGCCGTGTTAAATGAGGCTTAACTTAAAATCCTGACCCCCCCGAGGAGCAGGGGGCATCGGCCAGGAGTGCTGCCGGATGGGACGCTTTGGGAATACGCTTGGTTCCCACCGGGAAGGTGCTGCAGTAGGTGGGGGTTGAGAAGAGTCAAGCCTTTTGTTGTATTGAGTCCTTCCTAAAAACACCTTCTCTGAGGGCTAATAGCTTACACTATAAGCCATTTTTCAAGGGAAAAAAAAAAAAGGAAGAATGAGGTGGAAATGAAATTCCGTGCACATTTTGTTGTAATTAAGCAACTCGGTAATCCTGGGAACTTCAACTCCAGCTGAACGAAAAGTGTTTTTAGAAGAAGTGTTATTAAATTCCAGGGAGAAAGATATAAGCCTTATCTGGTGGACCAGTCATAGGCTCTTTGTTTAAAGTGTGCTTTAACTCTGGAGTTATAAAACACAATGTTTGCCTGTTTCCAGGGGGCTCTCCTGGTTCACTTGTCCTTGGAACTTTTGGCCTGTATGTTGCAAAACTCTGAAAGGAAGTGAAAGAAAACGTCAGGTGTCTCTTCTGAAATGTGAAAAAATGATTGCAGGCAACAATACTGGAAAGAGAGGCAGGATTCAACCATGCAATGAAATACTCCTGTTAAAGATAATGTGGAATATGAAAAGAAAATACAGACCTTTTGGGAGGCGGCAGAGTGTGTGTGCACTGTTAAAAACCTTCCTGGTTCTTTAAACAGAAGATCAGTGGAGTAAGTTTGAGAATGCTATTTTTTTTTAATTTGTTTTTAACTCTGAAGGATACTTTTTTCCTAGATTTAAAAATGCCAGTAGGTTGTTACAGAAAAAACAAGCGAAGCTTTATCAGCTGAAGATGCAGGATTTGTGAGAAATTATCTGAGTGGTCGCAGAAGCTCTCTGGTTCTGTGCTACATTTGTCTGTGAAAATGGGGATCAGCTGGTGGGTTGGGATCAAGTGGTGCACAACTCATTATTTTAACAATCCGAGCCCAGGCTGGGAGGTTGCCTAGGGAATTGATTTAATGCTGCTGTCCTTTCAGCCGTTGAGGCGGGTGTCCTGCCACGACTTTGATCAAAATCACTGGCATTTGTGAGGGAGAATAAAATTTTCACTCCATAAAAGCAAAGGAGAGGCCACCCGCTATTAACAGCTCCCAGTTTTACATGAACTGGTCTGTAATTTAGAAGATTGTCAAGAAATACCCGTGGCAGTAAAACACTTATATGAGCATCAAAACACAGACTGAAAATCGGTCCTCTCTAGGTTTAACTTCCCCTCTGGGAAAGGCTTTAATGCTGAAGCTGTATGTTTCTGTTGGCTCTGCAAAATAATCTTTGTAAATGGAATCGTTTTTCATTAATGAAGTCTGAACAAGGTGGGGTTTTTTAAGATGTCACCCAAGAGCCAATTCAATTTAAATTGATAACCTCAGTGGACAGCCTGTGGCACAGGCACATGCGGTGGTGATGGAGAATTGTTGTTTGTTTGCTGTGGGTTTTTTAATAAGTTTAAAGATGTTTGAATGTTAAAAAAATACCACAAACACTCCAAATTGGGAAAGCAGAGGTCTGTTTCCAGGTCTGATAGAGATCTGCTCTGTTATCTTCAGTAGGACAGTTTTCTGCCTTTGTCTTTAGAGGACTAAGACTGTCATGCATAATTGTCCTGTAGGGTCTTACAGAAAGTCCTTTTATTAGTGCTTCAAATGTACTTGAATGTGTTGAAGTGATGGTGCAGTAAAAACACAGTAATTACAGCGTTTTCCTCATGGCCAAGTGGGATGTGGAGTGTGTTCTGAGCAGCCTCGGCTGTTCTGCTGGGATGATGTTAAAGCTACTGACCAGCAGAGCGTGGTTCCCGTGGGCAGAAAGTTAATTGGCTTGAACCTCTGTGTCTGGACTGTGCCAGGATAATTCTGGCTTTGCTTCCAATTCCTCACACAGAAGGTGCTTCCACTGGAGTCCTGCTGAGGTTGGTTGGTGTTAGTGTGGACTGATCTAATGGCCAGAATTGAGGTGTATGGTCTTGTGTACTCCTTTTGGTTTGTTTCCCTCCTTTTTTGTTTGTTTTAGGAAATTGGAACTGTTTTCTGTAACAAAGCTGGCTTTCTTGCTCCAGTCTCCATAGACAGGAGGGCTCTCTTTTTACTCCAGAGATCTGAGCTTTCCCTCTGCTCTCCTGATTTATAGAGCCTTTTGCTGCTCATCTGGCATTACAAAAGAATTATCTAGTTGTACCTGGGTGACTGTGAGTGATGTGGAGCACGGATTTGAGAGATGGAAAGGCAGATTGGGGGATCCACAAGGTGAGGAAATACCTGCTTCTGCAGAGGGGCAGTTGCTAAGGTTCCCACAGGGGCAGGGGAAGAGGAGAGGTGGGCAGAGCTACTGACAGCAGCAGTTTGCAAGCAGATACATGTTGGAGAGCTAGAAAAAGCCAGGGACACCGTGCTGGGGATGCCACCTACCCCTGAGGAGGCCCAGTCAACCACTGAATGATGCAAAGCTGCTCCAAGGGCTCTCAGCTGTGTGTGTTAGAGTTCTTGGCAAGAGATGTCTGCGTGAGTCTATTCAAGCTGAAGTAAGTCAAGGTTGCTTGCAAGAAATTTCAAGTGGAGACAAGCTGTAGTATAAAGTGGTCCATGCTGTTACAGACTTGATTTATCAGAATTGACACAAAGTTCAGGTGCCTTTGCACACTGAGCATGACCAAGCTTATCCTGAAATGGAGGATGGATGACTTGACCCTTAACAATGTAGGTCCAAATCAGGCAGAGCTGAACCTCCTATCATGTTTCTCATTCTTTCCTTGGTCTTTGTTCTGCATATAAGTGGAAAAAAAAAAGGAAGAATATTGGCAATCACCAACTGTGTCAATTGGTGTCCAACACAGAAGGTCTTGTGGTATGAAATGCCCACTCCTTGAGGGACCATATGCCAAATGCACAAGGTGCAGGTCATCCATGTGCATGGCTGGCTGTGTTGGTACAAGTGCTTTCCAGGCATCTACTTTTTATCTTCATATTTTATCACATCGTTTGAATGACTTTGTGCTACAGCAGAGCAGCACCCAGGGTTTCCCAGGTCAGAGCAGGAGCTGTAAGTTGAGCAATGGCTGTTTCAGCTATGGGAATGGCAATGCTGCCTTGTTCAAAGAACAGTGTCTTGTATATTAACAGTGTGTCTGAAAATGACTTGTCCAAGTTATAAAATATTTACTCCTGGTGAGATATACTCCCAGGTGTGATCTGGAGTGCTGTGTGCCACCTGCTTTTTGCAAGGTGTGTTCCTGCTGACCTGTTGAGAAAGAAAAGATCCTTAAACCCATTCAATTATCTGCAGGAGAGAAATGTTTATTTTAATTTCTAGGAAGAGTGTTCTTAGGAGAGCAGCAGTCTCCTGGTGCTGACACTCTCAGGAGTTCACCCTCATCAGCATCAGAACCACTGGACTGAGTGGTGTGGATGGAGGGTTATTTTCATGACCACATGCAGCAGGGAAATCCATTGTGAAGTCCATGGAAATGTATCTCTAGCATGGAAGGTAATGTTAAATTCCACCCCCATCCTTTCCCGTTTTTACCTGGAGAATTGAGTCATGAGGTAGGAATCTCTAGTAATTCATGAACTGCCTCTGAGATGAATCCATTTCCCTGACACCAGGAGCATTGATACTGGGGTGGATGACTCCTGGAGCTGACAGTTCTGGCTTTGCTGTGCCTTCCTCTGCCTACTATTAAGTGCATGGTCATGTTTGTAGAAGAATTAGGAGAAAATATAAAAGATTCTCAAAGAATGTAATAGAATCTGATGTGTTGTTGGTGATGCATAAAAAAATAGCATTGCCAATGTGGTGAAGTGAGTTCTCACTCTGTAGATTAAAATCTCCAGTGTAGAAAGGCTCAGCATCTGGAGTTTGAAAAGCTTTGTGCAGCAAAACCAAAAAGTGATTTGGATTAGTGAATTGGTGTACAGAGATCTGGCAAAGGCAGCAGAGAGGTGTGCAGACCGCTGGAAAGCTGTGTAAGGAAAATATTCATGGACACCCATCCAAAGTTATCTGTTCATGTCTGGTGGGATGAGTGTTACACTGAACAGGGTGCGCAGGGCAGGTGTCTCCTGAAGCTGTGCCTGCTGAGTGACAAAAGCACACTGCCCTCCTGGAAAAAATTCCTTAGAGAGGAGAAAAACAGATTCCATTTAGGCCTCTCGAGGAATGGGGAGAAAATGCTAATTCCCTTTCAGGGTCTGTTGCCATGGGGAGTCAGTTCAAATCCTTTCTAATGCCTTCCTCAGCAGTGAGTTGTGCTGACACATGCTTTTCATGGCTTCCCAGAAAGAGCAGAGAAATGGCTTGGAACAAAAGCTCCATAAGAGTTAAGAGCCTCGGGAAGACCAAGGGTTAGTGTTTGGCTGGGGGTGAGACAGAGGAAAAAGTCCATTGCACAGGTGAGCACAGGTGGCACGGGGGCAGTGGGTGCCAGGGAACTCCTATGCCAGACCCCAGAGACGGTGCTGGGCAGTGAACCCAACCTGCTCCTCTCCTGGGAAGTAAAAGGATAGTTTAGGCAGCAAATTCTGGGAATTGGTCCTCTAGCATGACCCAAGCTGGATGTAGTTAGGCCGAACCTCTCGTACCCCTGGTGCCTTTAGGAGGGAGATGTGCTGCACCACAACCTGCCTTTCACCCCTGGCACTGCCCAGGTAGAGCTGGATGCAGTGTCCTGAGTGTCTCCAGTGCAGGGGACAGGGCAGGGACCTGTGGTCAGATATGACAATGGTGAAATGCTATTTCTGGTTTGCTGAGGTAGCCCATTAATTGCTGTAAAATGAATAAAGATTTTAAAGCATCTTTTTCAAATGCTTAAGGAACCTGACATCAGTCTGTCTTCACCTGGTGAACAATGCAAAGTGTTTAGTGCTCTAGTAGGGGAATAGCCAAAATACCAGGTTAAAAACAGTAAAAATTTTAAAAATCTGCCTTTTCAAGTAGTCTGCACTAAGAGCATACAACTGCAAATATCTGTCCCAAATTCTCTTGTGAACTTTTCCTTTGAATAGACAACTCTGAGTTTCCAGTGGCTCCCAGGAAAATCCACTGGAAATTCTTTTGCTCTTGTGCTGGTCTTCCCTCTCTGACACCTTTCCTGCCAGCGTGGTGCCAGCCAACTGTTTTGGCCTCATGGTATGATCCATTAGGGAACTCGTCTGTCAGAAAAATAAATCTTACAAAAATCTCCTCTTTTATTCCTCCAGACCAGTTCTTAGAGAAATAAGAAATTGTATATATATTTTTTTTTCCATGCTGGTGATATTTATGGATAAATATTTGCTGTTCAAAAAGGAGTGTAATTTTAAGGGTGTTTTTTTAAGCCTTTTGTCTAATCCAAGATGCTTTAACTCTGGAAGGTAACTGTATGTTTATGAAATGGTTTATACCATAGGTAGGTGGGTGAAACTTCATTTCGTAAGTTATGAAAATGACATCAATTTGTGAGGCAAAATGTCCTTTTTTGTCAGCAGTATGGACCTTCCATTTGATGCAGCCAACTCTTGCCTGCTCTACCTGGCACCCATATGTGTAACTTTAGCTTATGCAGGTTGCTTTGAGTGAATGTTGATATTTGATGCTGATTAAAGAGGAGATTTGCACAGATGATGTGTGGAACCCTTAGAGCCTGGGCTTGTGTGACAGTTAAATCTAAATCTGCATGAATTTAGACCAGCTTAAATGCTTAGCAATATTTGGGCGACTGTTAGTGGCTTAGTGGAGTAAGAAGCCCAAGACTGCAGATGGGTGGATGCCCCATGAAATATTGTCGTATTAGGGTTTTATAATCTTTCAGATTTGGCTTCTAGGTCTAGCTATGGCTAAGCTTTTCATCCAATAACTACTTTGTTTTGTGGATACTGCTTTCAAAAAATACAGCCCATGTTGTGCAGAAACTGGTCTCTGGAACCTGGAGGGTTGTTCCATCAGAGCAGGAGTTGTCACTCTGTTTAGAAAGTAAAAACATGAACAGAGAAGTTCCTGTTGATGGCTGCTGATAAACTAACTTAGGAGAGAACCTGCAGCATATTTTAACATGGTTAAGGGAAAGGAAGTTTGCGAGAGCATAAACTTTCCTGGTTTCATGTTGCAGTGTAACAGAACTGCAAATAACTTCACTCCCTCTGGTCAGTACCTGTCATTTCACAGTATCAATGTAGCAGAGGGCTGAGCCCTGGGACTTTGGAGAACATGTCCTGGAAGTGTCTCACCTTCGATTGCCACTGCAAAGTGTTTACCAAGCTGGTGAGTGCTGATGGCACCTTTGGAAATGAGCTTGATCTGAGATGTTCCCGTATCAGCTAAGGGGTTGTACAGCCAGACCAGTGATCCCTCTGGGCAGCCCTTGTTCTGTTCCTGAAGAGTGCAAGTGAATATTTTGCTTACTCTCAAATTGAAGGTAATTCACCTCCCTCTGTTCTAATAATACTGTAGATCTGTTGAGAAGCTAAATTGTGTTGCTGTTGATTCTCCCAGGGAAGTTCAGAGTAGTGTTTGTACTGTGCTTGGGTGTTTTTTTGCTGTTTGCAGTGGCTGGAAGGTATCTGCCCACACCTTGTGGTCAGCAGAGATCCTGTGTGCCTCCACCACAACCACAGCCAGATTAAAGCCTAACCTCTCCCTCTGGACTATATTCCTGCTGCTTAGTGCCAGGCAGATGGTCTGTCCTCCCTCCCATACAGGGATCTCTAATGCTCATAAGAGTTCTCTGGCCATAGCTGGAGATAATACAGCATTATTTCCCTCACACACTTGGGGTATCCTTTGTGTGACTCTAGATTGCTCTTCTCATTTCTTACTTTTAAAAAAAAAAAATTATTATGCTTTTCCTTTACGTCAGTTGTAGACTCCAGTATCTCAGAACTATTTCTCATGGTAATATTTATCATTAACAGCTATCTCAAATGGGTGTAAATTTACAAAATCTGTAGCCTGCTCAATATATTCAGTGCTTTCCAGACTTTCTTTTCTGTTGAAGACAGTGCACATGCACTTACTTATTTAGGCACCATTTAGGGCTAAGGAAAGGAATTAGTTTTTTATGAATGACTGAAACTGGAGCTGTGGTTTTGTGAGAAGTAGTGCTGGTGTCCTGCGGTGTCTGTCCTGTCGTTAGGAATGATCCATGGGATCTGATGGACTCGACGCTGTCATCTGTTGAAGTGCTGCAGGAGCAAGCAGGGAGAGGGCAGATGAGAAGGGGTGAGATTAACAATCCCCAGCCTGTGAACCACTCGATTGGTGACCTGTTAATCTGTCTGTTCTGAGAGCTGTCACAGGACTCCAACACCTTCCTGTCTGCTGCTAAGTGCACATGTGCTTAATACTCTCTTCACACTGGGAACCTGCACAGTGTCTAGGTCAAATATTGCAGATAAATATTTGGATTATGCTGCTACTTTCCAAAATGGTTCAGTGCTAAGTGTCATGGCCTAAGCTCAGGATGTTTCACTAGAGTGCTGCTCACCCTGCAGCTGCTGGTGGCATGCATTGTGATTCCCTGGAATGAGGGAATTCCCTGCTTCTCTGCACAGCTCACTCAAGCCACGGGGTTTCACTGTATGAGAGGGGAAACTGCAGAATGCAGTGCAGCCTGGGGTCAGCTGATGTTTTGATGTTGAGCCTCTTACCATGAGAAGCGCCTTTCATACCCCAGGCAGAGCATATACATCCTCTGCTAAATTCAGATGCATCTTACACATTTATCTCCACAACTTTTGTAATCAAATAACTTCATAAAGCATGCATATAGCAAAACTTTCCCTTTTAGTTTACCCACTTTCAGATAACAAAAAACCCCATATTGGTTCACCTCATCCATCTGTATCTACATTGTTTATACATACACATAATGCCTTATGAATACTTAAGTTTACTTATTTTTTACATCAAAATTCTTTGAGTGGTACCAGCTTACTTCTATTAATAACAAGCAATATCAGTTTACTTCCATTAATAACTTGAGCAGTATCAGTTTGCTTCCATTAATAACTCTTTTGTAAGGCACAGCTCAATAGAACTATCACAGCTCTTTGGAAAGGTGTCTCTTATGGAACATGGTGCTCAAAGCACTACAATGTGACAAGTTTGGTAGAAATCAGTCACGAAAACGGAAGATACCATTCCTTCAAGCTGCTGTGTTTCTGTACATAATGGCCTCCCTTGCTCAACTTTCATGATAATACTCTTTATCCAGATATAAAGTACATAGATTCCTGACATGCTGGAGTAACATCTCAGGTAGGGAAGCACGGATTGCTTGGAATGAATGTGCCAGGCCCAGGGCTGAACCTGCAGGAGTTTTGCTTGTTGTGAAAGTGATACCCCAAGCTGAGAAACCTGCAGAGCAGAAAAGTGAGGAGGGTTTTCAGCTCTCTCTGAATTGGCTGCTTTATCAAGTAACTGCACAAGCTGATTTGAACTCAGATTTATATCTGATCAGGATTTCAGTAACCGGTTGGGTTTTTTTGCCAAGATGGTTTTGGTGGTACATTCCTTTCCTATTGAAACGTAACTACCTGCTTACTAACTCTTTTGCTCATATAGCTTATCCTGTATGTATAAAATAAGTTATACAGGCACAGCCAATATAACGTTCTGGTTTATGGCACTGACAGAATGTTCTTTTTGTACTGTGCTGCTGTTGTTGCAATGGTGTGAATTTGTGTACAGTGCAGTTCCTAAGTGCATGTTCGTTTGAAATGATAGTATTTGGCCGAAGTGTGGGACTGGTTGGGGTTTGGGTTTTTTTTTAAGCATAGGCTAAGACATGATCTCGGCTGGGCTCTCCTGGAGCAATGTAAAGTAAATAGCTTTAAAGGCCATCCAAAAAACTGCTGGTGTTTCTTAGGAAGGTTTTCTTACGGGGTGTTTGTGCCAGCTGATGCAGCCCCTTTGGGATTCTGCCCTCATCCCTGGTGTGCCTGGGAGAGAACCTTTGTTCCAGGGGCCACCGTGGTGTGGGAGAACCCTTTGTGCAAGAACAAAGGAGGATTGTATCGGCATGAGCCGTGAAAGGGAGGGGAGAGGGCCGAGGGGCTCTTTGAGGCACTGCGGAGATATACTGATAGCAACATTTCCCTGTGAATCTCCCCCATTATAGAAGTTCTGTGTGGGAGCTGAGCGGGAGATAAAATCTTATTATTGTGTGTAAATTCTTAGTGATGAATATTTGATATAGTTTTCTTAATTAAAACATGGTGCCTCTTGTATTTTTATAGCCTAAAGCAAAAAGCCTGGCAGTAGGGTGGTAGAATTGTTCCTACACTATAAAAGTAAGTGATTAAGGCTGGAAGAGTGGCTCTGGTTAATGCAGGCTATAACCAAAGCTCATGGCTGGTGAGGGCAAAAGTCCAAGGAATGTAGAAGCTGGAGCCTGGCAGAGGTGGTGGGTATTGCTGCTTAGCTTCCAAATTTTGGCAAAATATGCTTTTAGTGTAAACAGTATGTGGGCTATGCCTCAAACACACTGTAGTGGAGATTGTGGTGATTTTAAGATGAAACAAAACAGAAACAGGTGTTTTTGGCTCACTCCTGCAGCAGATCATTCAGACCATCTCTTCTCCCTGCAGAGGAAACAGCAGAGAGGCAAATCCCACATCTGCAGCAAACCTGGGACAGAAACACTGTGGGTATCAGATTAGCATTGGCCTGTGTGTCTCTAGTGCTTGTACCGACCAACAGTGTAGGTAAATATAAACATTTACACTTTGTCACCAACTTATTGGCTTCAGCCCCAGGCTTGGTGCTGCCTGTGCAGAAGAAAACTTCCCCATCTCCCAGACAGGAGCAGCCTGGCAGGGGTGTCTGTGGGAGCCCACCAGCTCCCTCTGCCTTGTCTCCAGGTCACAAGATGCTGCTGCTCCTTTTCAGTGCCACTGCTGTCGAGCCTTCCCCGAGCTCCTCCAGCTTCCCAGCTGTTCAGGGACAGCCTGACTTTTTCCATGGGTTTGTGAGGTGAATCAGATGAGAAGTGCCTGGTGCCTGACAGTAGTGCTGGTGGAGAGGAGGTCTGCTTAGCCAGGGCAATAGAGGTGGGACTGTGCTTGTTTCCAGGATGACCAGCAGGTATTTGAGCTCTTCACAATCAGCTGCTTCAACTCCAGCACTGCAGGAAAAGCCATTCATGGCATGGATGTGTGGAGAAGGGAAAAAGTTCTCCAGGTTCTTCTTCTCCCTTACAGCTGAGAGGGGTGGCTGCGTCCCAGGAAAGGATTGTAGCTTAATTGGTTATTAAGGATCACAGGAGTCGTGTTGGCTGTGATTTCAGATGACTTGTCCTTTTTGATTTGAGGGAAATGGATCTGTGTCCCTCAGCAGAGCTGCAGTTGGGACACATAGTGTGCTGTGGTGTTTGACTCAAGGGGGATTTGTTACTAAGCCCCCTGGCACTAGTTTTTTGAGGAGGCTTGAATGGCAGTGTCCTTACATCCTGCTAGAATGTGCTTGGATAAAGACACTTGGAGTTGTTTGTGCCAAGTGTGGGCGAGCAAGCAGCTGGGTTGACCAGAGTGAAGGTGGGAGGGAGATAAAATGGGAGACCAAAGTGGGCTTGTAACAGGAAGGGGTGTCTGGATTGCTGAAACCAGATCCTGAGCTTAATAAAACAGTGAGGGGAGAAGGAGGATCCAGTGAAAGGATTTGGTGTCAGGACAGGAGATCAAGGAGTCTGTGGCTTCAAAGAAATATGAAATGCTGCTATGTCTGGCTGTAACCATAACTGTGCATAATAAGTCCTGGGATGGATTTTTTCAAGGTCAAATGTGCAAAAAAAAAGCTGAAATTCTTTGAATGGCAGTTCAGAGAAAGGCCTCAAACAAATACAGCCTTGTCTGAGTTATAACCACCAGGTTATTAATGAGTTAACTTCTATTATTTAGGGCTCTGAAATAATTGTTGTGATTGTTCCCATTGTCCTGGATTGTGGCAGTGGAACAGCAAGTGGCAGGAATGGATGGAACACTCCTGGGACTGAAGGAAGGTTGGTTTTCACCTCATTGTCAGTGATTGGCTTCAGCCACTCCTGTTCCCACCACTTGGCTGGTCTTTGTTTCATGCTGGCTTGCTATGCATTTCCATTTTAACTGGTTTATAAATATTATTGGCTGGATTCAAGAAAAATTGATGGGCAGGGGCTTGGCGTAGCAGAGGTTTGAGGCCTGTGTCCAAGATGAGTGCTCTCCACTCCCAGTGTGTATTGGTGATACCATCTGTGGCCAATTATCTATGAATACTTGGATGGTTTATCTCTAGTGCTGCTGGCATTAGAGACAAAACCCATCCTGTGACAGGGCTGGGAGCCTCAGCATGGACTTGTGCAGGGAAGGGTTGCTGCCTGGCTGCTGTTGTCTTTTTGGAAGTTCTCTGCAGTCTGCCTGGAAAGTGCAATGGTTCAGTGATCACAGAATCACAGACTGGTTTAGATTGGGAGAGATCTTGAAGCTCATCCAATTCTACCCTCTGCCCCATCTCAGGGCAGGGACACCTTCCGCTATCCCAGGTTGCTCCAAGCCCTGTCCAACCTGGCCTTGGACACTTCCAGGGATGGAGCAGCCACAGCTGCTCTGGACAACCTGTGCCAGCCCCTCAATACTCTCACAGGGAAGGAGTTCTTCTCAATATCTCATCTGCCCTCTGGCACCGGGAAGCCATTCCCCTTTGTCCTGTCCCTCCAGGCCCTTATCCAAAGTCCCTCTCCAGCTCTCTTGGAGCCCCTTTAGGCACTGGAGGGGGTTCTAAGATCTTCCTGGATCCTTCTGTTCTCCAGGTGAAGCCTGCAGCTCTCCCAGCCTATCTCCAGAGCAGAGGGGCTCCAGCCCTTGGAGCATCTCTGTGGCCAGCTCTTGCTCCAGCAGCTCCATGTCCTTCCTGTGCTGGCATCCCAGAGCTGGAGGCAGCTCTGCAGATGGGGTGTCACCTGAGGGGTCAGAGGGTCAGAATCCCCCTCTCCCCTGCTGCCCACACTGTGGGATCATCCCAGGGCACGGGGGGTTTGGGGTGCCAGTGCATGTGGCCGGGGCATGTCGGGCTTCTCATAAACAAACACCCCAAGTCCTTCTCCTCACGGCTGCTCTCAATCCATTCCCTGCCCAGTCTGTGTTTGGGATTGCCCAGACCCATGTGCAGGATCTTGCACTTAGCGTTGTTGAATTTTGTGAGGTTTGCATGGATGAATCCCAGTCTTCCTCCTGTGCAGCAGTGTGGGCTTTGCCTGCTTGGATGAGGCAGCTGTGGAGAGGCAGTGCTGTGTTTGGTCCTGTTGATCAGCATTGGCTGTTGGACTTGAGAGCATCTCTTCCCTGTGCAGAGCTGGGATGGCTTGAGGACACAAATTTTGGGTGGATGACACAACTGTTCCTCCTCAGAGGGACTGCTCAAACTGCCTATTCATCCCAATGTGCCACAGGACAGTGCCTGCCAAGGGCAAGGGCACTGGTGTAAGACTCATGTCCACATAACTCTGGACTCAAAATCCAGAGGTGATTACCTTAGATTCATTCTTTTTATATATAAAATGTTCGCTTGGGGAGGGTTCATAGTTATGTGGTGGTGTTGCACGTGTCTGTAGCTTGTTAAATATGGGACAGCATCACTAAATAGATTCCATTGATCGGCCCAGCCGTAGCCTGCGGTGGCTGTGAGGGGTGGCTGGGACAGCAGCGGCTGGGCTGGGCTGGGCTCCCGCAGCAGCTGGGACTCGCTGCCTGGTGGCATCACTGCAGCCTGGCCCCAGCTCCGGCTCCATCCAGGTGATCTGCCCGTGCCCTTTGCAGAGATGTCCGTGGAGATGGGCACATTTGGAGAGTGAAGAACTACATTTGTTGTAATGTTTGTGTGACGTTAAAGAACTATTTTGCATCAAGAGCGCAAATATTCACAGTGCTCACAGTAGTTGAGCGTTTGTTGTAAATTAACTCGCAATTACCCGTTCTCCTTTCCCTGACAGGGTCGGTGCCTTTGATGGTGAGCAGGAAGGGGCCTCACCATGAGTTACTGGAGTCTGGATAAGAAGAGCTGTCTGCAGTACTGCAGGCACTTCTTAGCGGACAACGGCGTGTTTCACGGTAAGTCGCAAGTTATTTTCTGTCTCAGGGATTACCTCTGTCAGCTCTTGCTGCCATTCCCATATCCATAGGTGTACCTCGTTGGCGACGCTGCTGCCGGGCCGAGCCTGGGCCGTGCCTTCATCGTGGCACCGTGGGTGCGGGGCCGGGCGGGCAGCGCTCGGGGTACCCGGGGACCCCCGGTAGTGCGGAGGGGACACGGACCGGCGCTGCCGGCGGNGACCGCCGCCCCCGGGGCTGGACCCGCCGGTCACACAGACAGACCGACCGACCTCCGGTCAGATTGACCGACCCGCGGTACTTCTGGGCTCCGTCTGACCGCCCCCTTCTCTCCGACCCGTGCTGGACCCACCGAGATTTGACCGACGGCCCATGTGCTGCCCATGATGGCTGACCGACCCCACCCGCGGTGCTGCCGGTGCTGCGTCCGCCGGGGTCTGACCGACCCCCGGTGCTGCCGGTGCTCGCCCCACCAGAGTCCCCGCACGGCCCGGGCAGGCAGAGGGGTGGCAGGGAGCCCGTCTCTTCCTTAGGCTCGGCTCCAGCTCTACCTACAGCACCGGGGCCTGGAGAGGAGCAGAGCAGCAGCTGGAGACTGGCAGCCAGAGCTGCTCCAGGTGTCGGTGGTGGTTGGTTTTGGGTGCCACAGGCTCGTGGTGCTGCCTTACACTCAAACGGTTCGTCCTGAAGCATTTCTGGCACTGCCCCGGTGAAATCTGCAGGTGTGCTTCCTCTCTGCTCCTAGAGAGGGGGACTTGAAAGTGTCACGAAGAGCAGGTATTGAGCAGATGTTTGTGCAATAGACTAGTAGTGATCCCTAATTAACCCATCTTAGTTCCTTGCAATTGCAGATCACATGCTGTGATCGTGTTGAAGGATCCTTCCATAGCAAAATCACTAAATACTCTGAAGTAATTTTGATATAAAATACTTTCTTTTCAGTACCTCTTTTTGTGTTCTTAAAGCTCAATGTATCACGTAGAGAGCACATATATTCCCCACATATGTTTCTCTGCCTTTGCTTCACCCTTGGACACAGGGTAAGGAGCAGTGCCAAGCCCTGCCCGTGCTCCTGCAGTGGATGAGAGACCACCAGGATTCAGGAGCTGTCCCTGCCTGGAATAGATTCTTGCAGGACTTGTCTAATAAGACAGCTGGGCTCCTGCCTGTCTGCTGAGGGACTGACATCTTAATGCTGTTCTGAGATGCCCAAATCTTGTATTCCTTATTCCCTTTGAGGTCAGTGATTAAAAACTGTCACTTTAGGGCAGATTTATGGCACTGTTGATAACAGCAGCATAGAATACCAGTGGATTAAAGACAGAAGTACTTGTCTCTTTCAAAGTGAAGGTAATTTTTCCCCCTACAGAATACACATCTCCATTTTCTGTGTGTTTGTCAGGACTGGGGAAGTTTGCAGCTCTCTGTGAACCAGATTATTTCTGCATTTTTGTCACTGTGGTTATGTCACCATCAATGAAGTCCATGGCTTCATGGGAGAATTAATCATCTGTCAGTTTGTGGATCTTCCTAATGAGAGCCATTTCAGAGATAACCCCGTCTTCCCCTGTACTGCTTTTTTCTTGCCCCTGGGCACTGCTAGTTCTATTTGGGACACCAGAAGGATGTTAATAACTTTCTAAGTCAGTCTGGCAGTGGCGTTGTCACATTAATTCATGTATGTGCTGCATCGAGGACTTGTGTTACAGGGGAAGCATTTGGTGAACCTGTCATTTCCAGGCACAACTGTTCTGCTTCTCAGATGGAACAGATTCATTCCTGGGATTTATCAGGCCACTCATGCAGTCCCACTGATTTTGATGGGATCATGTTCCTTCTGAGTTCTCTCTGACCTTGTGGAAGGGAGAGAGTTGTCTCCCAGATGTCTTCACCCAGGTGTCCTTTCCCTGGGTCTGAGCACTGGTGGTGTTTTGGTGAGTGCCTGTTAATCACTCTTCAGGCAGCTCCCCTCTCTCTGGCATCAGTGTATTAACTGGAGCAGCTACATTTTGGATGTGTATTTGCAGTTTTGCTATTCCAGAGCACATGAAGAAAAGTCTGTTCTGTGCTCTGGGATCTGAGCAGCAGGATGTCTTTATTTTGCTAATGGTGCAAAGGCTGGATAGTGATCCATCAGCACAGAGTCCAGTAATCCATGAATGGCTCTTGAGGGATGAGTCTGCAAAGTGATAATTGTCTAAAGTCAAAGGCATAATTAGCAGGAATCCTAGACCAGAAAGATTCCATGGCTTGATTTATTTGTGTCTCATTCATGACCAGACAGGATTAGTTATTTTTCTCTGGCAGAATCCTTCCAGGCTTCGTTAACCTATGGATTATACTGCAGCAACAGTTCCTTCACTCTGAGCACATGGGGGGAGCTGAAGTCCCACTGGACAGTGGCAGAGGTGGCAGTTCCCACAGCATGATGTGAGGCTGTGTGCGTATCCCAGGAATTAGCACAGTGCTCCTGACACTGGACAGAAGTTGGTTTCCTGCTGGTAGAGATAAAAGGGTTGGTGGAGCTTTTTGAGGATTTGCTGTTTGTGATTGTTGCAGTCCTGCAGGTCCTGGGAGAGGCAGGGGATGGGTGGGGGCTGTCCCCTGTTCCTGGTAGCAGCCTTGAGGTTAAGGGAGACCTGTCCCCTTGTCCCTCTGAGAGACCAGGTGGGACTGAGCAGTGAACTTGGAGCTTTGCGTGACTGAGCAAATGCCAGACAACTAAACTGGGACTTACCTGTGTCTGAGACCATATTTCCTCCAGCAGATGCAAGGAAATTGTACTTGCTTATGACTGGGAAATTAGGAAAGAAAATCAAACATTAACTTCATGTGGAAGAGTTCTGCCTGTTGGCAGGGCAGGTACTGGTATCCAGTCCCCTGTGGTGTGCTGACATTGCAGTGTTGGGCTGTGTGTGTCCAGCTCAGTGTCTATTAATCCTAACTTACATACTGTTTTCATGATTTTTTTGGTAGTTATTACTATTGTAGTTCCATGTTGTGATGCTGAGAGCATGGCTCTTCAGGGAGCAAGCACACAGATTTGGTGATTAGCTTATTTTCCTACATTTATGAATGCTAATATTCTGTAATTGTTAAACAGAAAGAAGCTGCAATGTATTTAGCAAATGGCTGATTTTTTTCTCAGCAGTTCTGAAAGTAGCTGTTCTGACTTGGATTACTTGTGTTAGTTATCTTTTCTTCTTAAGTATTTTCAGAAATACAAATTTTTTGTTTAAACTCCATTTCCGTAATTTTAATTAATTCTCTCTTTATTAGAAACTAATAGAATTTCTAATTTTATCTTCTAGCCTCTCCACATCTTTCCAGACCTGTGTCAGTAGGAAGTGACTACCATTGGTAGTATGTTGTCTTAATTCAGGCTGCTCATATTATCCCAACTGCATCCTTTTTTTTGGAGCAGTGGGATAATTCAGTAAGAGCTGTTACACCTCAGGTGCAAGACAGCTGAGTAAAAATATCCCATGGGATCAGTGGGTGTTCTTAAAGAGCACAGGAACATTGTCGGGGACCTCAGGAGTGGAAGCATCCACAGGGATGCACAGTAGGAAATTTGCTGCTCAACTCTGCTCATCTGGTGTTTCTTCCTTCCCCCTGTGGCACCTGCATTGCTTTAAGCGCACCTGAGCAGATGATGTTCCATGCATTCTCCTCCAGCTTAGGGGTTCAAAGGCAAAAACTTACAGACTGCATAAATAAGAATGTTGAAGCTCTGTGTTTATTGAGAGTAAATGGCTTGTTTTGCTTTTTTTAAAAAAGGACCCAAAGCCAACAAAAACAAAGCAAACAATCCCCCCAACAAATAATAACTCCAAACAAACGCAACCCTCCCTTCCCCCTCCAAAAAAACAGAAAAAAAAGTTCGTCTTGGAGCAGAAACACCCAAAAGCCTGCAGCCCTGCTGGAGTGCACAGTGCCTCTGCAACAGGAGCACAGTATCTGGCTCATGTGATCCTTTAGTATAGGATGTCCCATCCCTAAAGTGTCCTAGGCCAAGTTGGACAGGGCTTGGAGCAACCTGAGATAGTGGAAGGTGTCCCTGCCTGTGGCAGTGGGTAGAACTGGATGAGCTTTAAGGTCCCTTCCAACCCACACCAGTCTGGCATCTGCCTTTGACTAATCCAATTTTGAGTGTTCAGGAGTAAGGTGATGTTGGTGCTGTAAGGCCCAGCCTAATGCAGCAGTGTTTGAGCAAGGGGAGCTCAGGAACAGGCAGAGAAAAGGGATACAGAAGTGGAGATGAATTGAGTTGAGTTTGTTTAGCTTGGGAAATCAAAGATTGAGAGGGGAGGTGACTGCTGGCTCTGAGTGTGTTGCAAAGGGAAAGTTCAGGGAGGAAAAAGCTTATTTGAACTGATGAGGAAGTTGGCACAAGAGCACATCAAAAATTGTCCACAAATACGTAAAACAGACCCAGGAAAAACTACGGTACCTGAGCTGGAGATTAACAATTTTTCCGAAATTGCCAAAGCATTGTATTTGTGCTTTTGCTCTGAAGTTGTAAATGTAATTAGCAAGCAATGTGTTGACTAATGGGAATATAAGGCTGGAAAACTATTTGTAGTCCCAGTTCAATTCCTTGTACAGTGAACAGCAAATACAAAGAGTGGTGCTCCCATTCCATTCCGGAAAATACTGCTGTACATGGATCAGGCTGCACTCTACCACGTTCTGATGATGCTTCAAGACATTTGCATGTTCTTAGACAAGCTGTGGGCTTTTCCATGGGACTTTAACGGGTTGTCTTTGAGTAATGACTCACACTCGTGTTTAATGAAGTACTTTGTGCATCAACATTGCCTAAGGGCTTCTCCTGATTTTGTTATTTTATTAGGAAAAGCTGCTAATGGCTGCATTTGCAGGATATTGAAATTCTTATCTGTTTATGTCTGAAATTTTTGGTTACAGAAGTGGAGGTTGCTGCTGTGCCTTGTACACCAGGGAGTCTTATCTGCCCAGAAGCAAAAATGTCAGTTTTCTTGAGCAGCAGCAGCAGTGAGACCCAGCAGTGTGTGTGCACAAAGAGAATAACAAACTGGAGGCAGATCTGGGCTTGAGCTATTTTAGCAGCTCCCATAGAACAGAGCAGACAAGCAATTACAATGTTTGGAATAGCCTTGAGGATTTGGTAAACCCAGTTTCTTTCCCTTCCTGTTGCAAGCAATGCCAAGATACAAAGTACAGCATTCCCCTAGGCTTGGAAGATTTTTTTTTATTTTTGCAGGGTTTTTAAGCTGTAAATATGGATTGTATTTTGTTTGTTTGCTGCCAATAACAATATAGGAATGGCTGTGTTGTCAGACTAAACATCCATCTATGTTGCTAGTAGATGTTTGGGGTTTTTCTCTTTGTACTTCTAGCCCCAGTGCGTATGGAATAGACCTTCCTGTGGCTCCCAGTCCTCCCAGTCAGCAATGCAAGTACTTCCCCAGCCAGAAACCGCATCTAGATAATTGCATTTATTATTTTTACATCTGATAATTTTATCTTTTCGTTAAGGTTTTTGGAATTCATTCTTGTGACCATCTATGGGAATTAAGTTCAAAACCTAAGGTGGTGCAAACCCTGTGCTTGAAGGGAAACAGGAATTTCATGCCATGTTCAGGCAGTAACAGATGGAGCAGGTTAGGTTGCTTGATTGCTTCACCTTTGAAGGACCATTGCCTGGATGTTCTGAACTGAGGCTGAGCCTGTACAGTGACACAGGTCATTAATATCGGACGTTCTGGGGGCTTTGAATGTCTGGTTTCCAACATCTGCTGAGGGAGTGGGTGAAGAGTGTTGAAGAGAGTTCAAGGTCACTGAAGCAGAGAAACGCTCGTGCCCAGTGAATAAGAACATAAAATGCATTATGTTTTACTTTCTCTGCAGTCAAATGTCTATTTTGGTTATTGGAGCACAAGAGTTTTGGGGGAACAATTCTAAGTCTTTGTCAAATTGCACGTATCCATTAGGGCTGATGTTTGCTGATGGGCAGGGCTTTATAATGAGCTCTGCTGAACCCTCCTGTGAGCCAGGGCTAGGGGCACAGTGCTGCAGATGCCAGATGTAGAGTGCAGGATTCAGCCTTATGTCTTCATAATCGGCTTCAATTGAAGTTTCATAATAATGCTTGGGAAAGCAGGATAAGTTAGTAGTACAGAAATTTATATATTGGTTCATACTCTGAGTTGTGTAGTGAAATATCCACAATTTAGTCCTCAAGACAAACAAATGTAAATGAAAACGTATATACAAGAAGGACACTAAAGAATTTATTTATTTGATGTTCACTTAGATTGAAAAAGGGTCTAAAATGCTTGAAGAAACTGTGTCTCAGTGCTTTAAGAATCCTGTGTCTGTCACTGGATCCATTCTTTGTTGAAAGGAGGAGCCTCATGTGGGATCCGTCTCCAGACAGTGTTTTGGGTGGATGAGATCTAACTCCAAGTGTTTTTCTCCTTCCATCTTGCTCTGTTTTTCAGCTTTCCATAAAACAATATCTTCATTAATGACAAATGAGTTGATACAAGTTTTAATCTCATAAAAATGACAAGTTTTCTATGCAGCTAACAGAGTTTTATTCATTTCTAGCTGACTTTCCACGAGGAGTTTGTATTACAGTTTAGGTCCAAGATTAAATTTGGATGAGGAATATGAAGATGTTGTTATCTCCTTATTTCATTATCTATTCACTGTGAGAGGTGTTAGTTCTCTAATCAGCTTTTCTTGCCCTGTAGCAGAATTAGGCTTTGTACTGGCTTCCAGCTATTTTGACAGTGAAAAAGGAAAAAAACCGATGAGCTAGAAAATGAATCTTCTTGTGATGCTGTAATTTCAAAACTGTTAGTTAAATCATATTCTCATTTATTGGAAAATGAATAGTTTGCAGTAGAACTTGCAGTATTGTGTGTCTCTGTCCAGTAATCTGAGTCCTGTTAGGTATGGGCAGAAAACCTAAGTAGGAAAAACAGGCGTAGAGGTGAGGCTGTTTGCTTTCCTCCCAAAGGAAATTAAGTTTTTGGGATTGTATGATACCTTTGGAACAGCAGTGATGTTGATCATTAATGTCATTCAATTCCAGGTAATGGAAAACCAATTTTTTCTTCAGAAATATTGTTTGTCACCATCAACTCTGAGACTTTGTTAGAACTTTGCTGTGGCTCCACAGAGCATTCCCAGCAGGAGCCCGTGACCCCCTCTGAGAGCCTGGAACTTGTGGAATCACTGGAAGCATGTGAGGGTGATGCTGCTTAAATCAGGTGCAGTGTCAGGTGATATAAAATGAACTTTTTGCCTTTTCCCTTTGCAGACAGTCAAACTCCACTGTAGTGTGTCTTTAGGGCCACACCAGTTTCAGACCTGACTGACTGACAGGGCTTGGGATTAGATGCAAAACCTGGCTTGGCACTGAAGAATTGTCATGGGGATTGATTTTAGGGTTTTTTGGAAGGTGAATAAACCTACAGCTATTTTCCTACTATTTGGCACATGTCTCCTGCATTACATAAAGTCTTCATTTGCTGTAATGTTTCTTCTGACCTGTATAACATGCTTGGATTTCTAAAGCCATCTAGCATTTAAGCACTTCTGGGTTTAAAATGGAATTTATTTTCTAGATAAAATAATGAAGAATTTATTAATGGCTGTGCAAGGTTTCTTACAGAGCAGCTGTGGTGTTAAAGATGCTTGTGTATAGCTTGCCACATAATTAACAGAATGGTAGGAGTGTGTGTTATCTTATACTTAACACGTTGTCAGGTGCAATTTGACATTAAACTATGCAGTGGTGACACTTTATTTTTTGTTGTTGAATTGCAGCTATAACATATAAATTCATTTGAATGCAAATGTATTGATAACTGTCTGGAGGCTTGGGAGTGGTGATGCGATCTGTCACCGTGGTGAGCTGAGGTGAGAACCAGAGGTGGGATGTGGCTGTCACTTGTTAATCTAGCTGTCTCAACCTTAAATTGATGAAAAAGCATGAGTGAGATTTGACCCCAGAAGAGGCCTCGTGTTCTTAGTGTGTGTGAATGTTTTGTCTAATTTAGGACCACAGCGTCCTTGAAAGAATGTAAATATGAGCTGAGAACACGAGGGCCAAAAGATGACTTGAAAAAGGCTGCTTTGGTTTCCCTCTGCTTGGCAGGAGAATAAGAGGTTCTTGAGATGGCTATGTGCTCTCGTGAGAGGTATGGTAAATCATGAGAGGTGTGCTGGTAAAGGGGACTGGCTCTGAGTGGAGAAGAAGAAAGAACATGGAGGACAAGGCAGAGTTCCCAAAACCAAGCTCGTGTGATGAATTTTAATTCAACTGTCGGTACCCTTGTCTATAATTCCCCAGGGCACCCACAGCGTAGTTCCTATAGTGGGGTAAGGACGTGGCCGCCCCGATTCCCTTGTTTGAACTGGGAACGGGTGACACTTCCCTCCTTAGAGAGGGACTTGTGCCACGTCCTGCCATTCAAACCTGAAAGTGCCATTGGAACCACAAGCTGGGGACAGCCAAGAAGCATCCAACAGTGGCTTTGGGGTTTTGTTTCATTTTACGGGTTGCTAGACGTAGTCCTGAGATACCCCACAGTTGCAGTCCGGGGCTGTGGGAAGTCTGACTGTGTGTTAGCAACAGGTAAGAAATAATGATTTCCCAGGAAGGAAAACATGTCACCTCCACTTGTGTCTTGTCTCCCATCTCAGTGAAGTTCAACAAGCATATAGAACTATGGGGGATGGATTTTTGGGTTGCTTTGTTTCCTCCTCTCAGTCACTGTCTATCATGTAACTTTTTCCTAGCATGCAGTAGACAAATTCTACCCTCTTTTATTGCTTGAGAATACTGCTGGGAATTCCTTTGGTGTGCTGATGTGTCACTGTGGAAGATCCATCTGAAGAGTGAAACAATTAGCAAATGCAATAAATGGAAGATGTGAAGCACGTATATGGAGCTGACTTTATTCTTGCCGTGCTTTCCAGCCCTGTGTCCCCTTGGGCTCCTTTGTAAGTACGTGCAATTTGTGCAAGTCTGAATATTTCTGCCCGTTGTTCCGCTGACTATAAACCCCTGATTTCAGGAGCATTGAGTTGGCTTGAAGCAGCCCAGGATTTCTGCAGTAGCAGTATGGGTTTTGATGGCTCCTGGGAGAGTCAGTGCTCAGCATCTCGCGGGGGACTTTGGTTCTTACGAAATGTGCTGCTCAGTGATGCACAGCCTGAGCCATTTCATTTGTGCTCTCATTGGCCTGATTGTGCAGAATGACAGAGACAGGAGAGGGGGCACAAAATCCAGGGAAAGGAGGTTCTTTCTTCCCTCCTTGCGGCATCCGTGGCGGCAGAGGCTGGAAGTTCCTTCGGAGTGAGGGTGGATTTTCTCTCCTGCATTCAGCCTGCGTCACTCTCCCATCCTTTCACTGCTGTGGTAATCCCTTCCCGCCCAGCCTCCCTGGCTGCCCGAGGGATTTCCTTGTGCTTCCCTGTGTGGAGCTGCTCTTCCCAGGCTGCGGGCACAGTTCCTGCCCGGGCGTTGGAGCGCTGTGTGTGTATCAGACCTAGAGCAGGCGCTGCTCCTGCATCCCCACGGCAGCAGCTCGGAGCAGATGCTTTCAGCTTCCCTCCCAGCCTGTGCTTCCCGCGTGTGAAGAAAGTTGGCTCTGGATTTGTGTTATGGATCACGAAGATTGTGTCGCTTATCCTAAAGAGCAGTGCCGGCAGTGCTCTGCTGTACTTCCAAGGATTGCTTTCCACATGCGTTTGCTCTGAAGACGTGAAGATTCAATTGAAGCTTTCCTGCAGGGAGAATTTCTATTTTACTTGCCAATAATGCATGAGTTACAAATTTAATGGCAGACCTTGAGGTATATAAAAATTTAAGTCCAGAAAAAGGTAAGAATGTTTGAGGATGTTTGAGTTTGCGTAAAATGTAGGATGAGCTCGTAACACTTCTGGAAATGCATGTAGAGAAATCAGGTAACTTAATCCTGATGATTGATAAATTACATACAGTGTTTCTGTGGCCATTATTGGTTTGAAAAATGAGTATATATCCCTGAATGTTTGACAGAAAAACTGATATTTTTGTATTGGCTTAGAGATATATTTCTCCATGAAAACATGTAGCTGGTGTGTGAGATGCGGCTCATGTGATAGGGACCATCTGCCTTCTGTGTTAGCTTAAATTATTGCAAATGTATTTGCCTTAAATAAAAACATTCTTGACCTTTTCATCTGTTGAGCATTTTGCTGTGGCTTTCTGTGGAGAAGAACTTCTGTTGCTTTTTCTAGTAGCACTTATAAATAGTATAACACATATACAAATACTATGTAAATTTTGAATGAAATAGCATTGGATGAACTACATGTTTATTCAAGAATCATAGGAGATGGTACAGAAAAGGAAGACAAAAGGAAGACATCTTGAAGAACTTTCTTTAGTAACTTGTAGTGTATAATGTCTGATTTTGTTCAATTTAATTCAGTGCTGGATGGAAAGTGGCAATTAGCTTAAGGCTCTAAGTGGATAGAGAATAAATGTTGTAGAGAGTAGAAATCATGGTAGATAAAGTTATTTTTGTATTTTGCTCATCCTTAAGTATGTTGGGTTATGTGCTTTTAAAGAAAAAATGTACAAAATACATTTAGCAAAGAGCTGGGTTGCAGGAATTGGGTAGCTCAGAAGGCATCTTATCTGTAATTTAAAACCAAACAAACTAAACTAAAATAAAGCCACCAAAGGTCATGAATCATACTTTGAAATATCATTTTGCCTGTTATAAAAAACGTAAAAAAAAAAAATCAGGGCAGTGTTGGGGAATGATGTGTACTGATGTGTTTCTTTGTATCTAGCATAGTTGATTTTATTTGATATTTTTTATTGAGGGAAAGTTACTGGGAATAGACACAGGGATTGTATAAGAAACTGAGCCTACTTGAGGAAAAAGTGAGTTAATTGTACATCCTCTGAGGGAAGAGCCTCCTGTGTTGGAGCTGATGTGGTGCAGTGCCAAATGCTTTGTTTTTATGTTGGAGGTTTTGGTTACCCAAAGCTCTACATTAAGCTTTGATGCACATGCTCAGGTAAAGGAGCCCAGGTGTTACTCCATCTGCTTCCCAAGGCACAGGAGGTAATGGATATGGGCCCATTTAATAATTCACAGCAGCCAGCTCACCTGAAGGGGGGTTTGGAACAGGCCTGAAAGGAAAGCATCAGGTTTGACTTTTGAATCTCATGTCAATGTATGTGTAGATACCAACATTCCATACTGGAGTACTCAGCTGATGGAATTCTGCTTGAGGTCACTTGCAGTCCCTCTCCTTTCCCAGGTATAACAGCAGTAGTGCCCCATTCCTGTTGGTGTTCTCAGCCAGTGGCACTGCCAGCTGTGTGTGGGAGGGCAGGGGAGGCTGCAGAGACCGAGTGTCCTGTCCCTCGTGCTCAGGTGCCATCGCAGCAGTGCCAGGGTCACAGCTGGGCTCCTGGGGTGACACTGCACAGGTCTGTAGGCATGGCTGTGTTCCCACGCTCGATGGAGCGAGGGGGCACAGTGCCTGATCCCCATTATTCGGGCTGGGGATCACTTTAGCCCTTTGACACTGATACTGATCACAGCACACAGTGATGCAGCTAAGGGTGCTGTAGGATAGCACCTGGATAAATGGATACCTGAACAGGCAGGCATTACCTCGGCTCTGCAATGAGCTCTCCCAGGCAGCAGCAGCTCCAGTGGCTTGGCTGTAAGTTCCTGGGTGGCTGCTGACACTGAGATTGAGAAATGCTGGAGCTCAGAGGGGGATTGGCACTGGGACACAGTGAGCACGGCACAGACCTGCCTTGGTTGTGGGTTTGGTCTTGGCTGGTGTCATGGTGCTCTGTGGTTCTCTGGTGCTTTGTTTTAGAACACAAGGGATGCAGCTGGCACAGATGAGCTGAGAAACAGCTTCAAATCCCTGGGGTCTCATTCCCAGGCACTGTCACAGCAGCCTGTTCAATACTGTTAGTATTGCTTTGGGACTCCTGCATCTGCAGCTATCCAAGTACCTGTAAAACAAGGATTAAGTGCAGACTCTGGAATAGTGATATATAAAGGAATTATGATTGGAGTGGATATCGAAGGCATCAATCTCCTCCTGGGAAGAACTTGGTCTTCCACTGGTTTAATTCCAGTAATAGCTTAAGTCTGTCACAGATTACATGCTGTGGCAATAAATTAGCATGTGAACATGGCAGCTTTGGCAGGTGGAAGCCTCAGGGTGGTTTGGTGTGTTCTGGGGATGTTCCCTGTGTGAAGTGAACTGTCTCACTGCCAGCCTGACCAGAGTGTCCTTCTGTGGCCCTGGGAAGGGTTCTGAGGATGCTGGGGCTGCATGACTGCTCCATGAGAGGTATCTATTTCTGCAGAGGCAAGGGCCCGGTACACCAGCTACTAACCAGTTATGTGCTTGTTAACTACTTAGTATTCTTTTTTTTTGTGAGTGTGTTTAGGATTAAATCTACTCTTGTTTCAGTAAATCTACAGAACGCTGTGGTGTGAGACTGGAAAGGTTGTTGCAGTTTGCTGAAGAACTGTTGCCTTTCTGAAACTATGTGGCGTAGACATAAAATTGTTGGAGTAACTCTTCCAGTGCTTTGACAGAGATGAAACGCTGTTCTGGGATCAATGTTGGTATGGCCCTGTGGTGGGAAACTTAGGGTCTGGTGAACTGAACTGGCTGACAGAAACATTCACAGCTTTTCCCAGCACTGAACTTGCTGCAAGAGGAGGGGCGTGTGCTTGCTTTTCCTCTTTTCCCTCAGAAGCTCATGTCTTGGAGGACAGCCTGGCAGTATGTGCTGCTCCATGTGCTTCTTGGATGGCTAAAATGGGAATTCTGAGAAGCCACAAGTGCCTTTTCTGTGTGAGTGACAGGAAATCAGGCTCTAGGGCAGGGAGCTGGTGCCTGTGCTGTGGCATGTTATCAATATCCTCAGCACCACAACAGATAATGGGTTTGGAGCTGTTTGCACGTTACCAATAGAAACATTGATTAGTGTGAAACTCAGCTGCACAAAACATCATCGTTGTCAGTCATAAAATTACTTTGATGTTCGAGACTGTCAATTCATTCTTTGCTCACAGATGACTCACTGTTGGTGACTTGCTCTGAGGTAATTTAGAATAGAATAGAGAATACAGTTCTTTAGCAAAATGACTGTTTTTGAGACTGTGAATAAATTAGTTCATATCATCTGTTGCAATGTAGTCTCCATTCATTACTTTAAAAGGTTATTTAACTCCACCTTCATTCTATTCTGCTTTTTTCCCATATTCCTTGTGTCTAATCAAGCCCCAGATGTGCATTCGTTTGGCAGCCTGGAGGGGAAGCAGTGCTCCCTCCAGCCTAGCTCCAGGTCCTGGCACTGGATCCCTCTTCCACTTGCTTTATCCTGCTGCTCCTGTGCCCTGTCGTTCATCCCCCTCCTCAGGCTGTGATGCTGTATGGGTGCTGAGATTGCTGTCACACCCAGCTATTTGCTGATAAGTTTGCAGACATCATGATTGACTGTTTGCACTGAAGCTGGGATAGCTTATCCTCTGCACCTCTCTTGTGTGGGGATAGGAGCAAGCTTTAGGAAGGGTCTTTGTGTTTGGGTTTTTTTTCTGTTTTTGTTACATTGGAGAAGCTAAGGTGGGTGCGAGACATAAAGGAATGGTATATTTGGAGGGGATGCGGTGGATGAGGGGATCTGAGCCAGCTCAGTATGTTGTGGTGGGAATTGTATTTCCCTGGGTAGTAACATACAACAAGCACAGCCTGAGAACAGGCATGTTTGGTTCACGGGTGTATGATCGTTATTTATGTACTTATTGATTTGTTTAGAGGGCAGATATGGGATTCTGGAAGAGAAAGAGATCGTGGCTTACTTTTCCACCTGCGCTTCCAGAGGCACAGCTCTGGGAGTGCCTTTCAGCCTGGTCTCTGTCAGTTGCTGCACAGGTGACTCGGGGAGCTCCTGTCTGGCACCTGAGCACTTGCCTGGCTGAGGGGAGACCCCAGGGGTCCCATTGAAGACATGGCCACAGAAACAAAGAATGATGCCTTGTGTTCCTTGTGCACTGTTACAGCAGGGTGAGGATACTGCTTGTCCTGAATTCCACTCCTGTGTCCGGCACAGCAGCACCTACATACCTGTCTTGGCAGGTGCAGTGGAAACTCTCCTCCTCCATTTCTTCTTGTCTCCTGCTTTTTCCACATGCTCTGTAGTGTCATAATCAATTGTTGTGCCCTCCCTGCTGAGGGATCCTCAAGAAATAAAAGAGGATTAGGATGTGCAAATTTAAGTGTTTGCTTAGTAAATCTGCACTCCTTGTTCACCCCATTGATGTGACAATGTACTTTGGCAGTTGGCCATGTCTGTGCTTAAATCATTGAGCTTTTCAGTGGGGATAAAGGACTAATTCCGTAGTCCTAATGGAAGAGTTACAGCCCTCAGTCATGCTGTGTTGCAGTGGCACCAGAGCTCTCACAATGGACAGCTCTGATGTGAGCTGTTTCTGAAGAAAGAATGAAACTCAGGCTAATTGCTTGAAGATAACATGTGGGAATTTGAGCTAGCAGAATCATTGTATCCTTGGGCAGAGGTGGAAAACCTGCATTATTCCTCTCTGGGAGCTGCTCTCTTGGACTTCAGTTGCTACACTGAGGGATGGCTCTCAAAAAGGGGATTATAGCCCCTGTAGATGAGGCACTGTCTTGGCAAGACATTGTCTGCATTGCACAGTCCTCTGCAAAGCCTCACTGAGGAACAAAGCTTGTGACTATAGGTCATTAAAACCCTTCTGGGATTACGCTGTGGTGCCAGGTTTTTGTTGGGGTGCTTCTGGTTCCTTTCTGATCTCTAGGTGTAAAAGAGGAGGGGGCCTCAGTCTGGGAAAGCACTCTGGGCGCTTCCGTGGCAAGAATAGCTAAGGATTGTCAAGGATGAGCTGTGGAGGAGGCAAAGAGCAAAAACCTTTCACTTGTAATGTGGAAACAAGATGAGTTATTGATCATACTAGGAGCATTGAGCCAGTAATGTCAATAGGGGAGGCTGAAAGAGCAGTTACTGCGAAATACGTGTTACGCAAACATGACTTCTGGGAGCTACTACTCCCAAGTTTTTTGTTTTCTTTTCTTTTTTGGAAGAAGGAAAAATAATACCAGACAGTTCTCAGACCTACAAAGAGTTTACAATCATGAGTTGTTTTCCAAAGTTACTGATTTCCATTGATTGTACACCATGTTGTTTTGAGTAGATGCAGTTTGTGTTTGGTTTCTCTTTTTGATTCTTTGCATCTCCAGGGCTGAGATGAATTGCCAACCTTTGGTGTTTCTGCTGGTGCTGTGTTATTTCCTTGAGGGTTTCCTGAGATGTGCACAAGTGTGGGGGATTGTCCATCTCATGTCCGTGGACTTCTCAGAGATTAGGATTGAATCCACTATAAGAAGCTTAATGTAGAATTCCACAGGGCTGGAAGAGATGCTGCAAAGCAAATTAAAATCTGGCATGAAGTATGAGCTTTGACTATTAAACCTGGTCCTCCCTATTTCCCTGGACCTGCATCTGACCTCTCTGCCCCCCTGGGCTCTCTGGCTGTTATGTAACACACAGCAATCAGCCCTGTGATGACATTAGTGCTGTTCTGGGGGATTTAGATAAAAGTGATCTCTGGGGCTGTAGGTGGGGACTAAATGGCTTTTAATGGCATTAGTGTAAAGGCAAACTTGGAGCTCACCATGTGTAAATGGTGCAAAACAGGGTGTTGAGGAGAGTGGGGAGACCTGAGAACAATGGGGGCTTTATTTGTTTTGGGGGTTGTTTAGATCCAGGGTATCTTCACTACTTGGCCCATGGAATTTTGTACGGGGCTCCAGTTCAGGGGATGAAGGCTTTTTTGGAAAGGACCTTTAGGATCATCAAGTCCACCCATCAGCCCAGCACCACCACCATGTTCACCACTAAACCATGCCCTCCAGTGCCACATCCAGAAGTTTTTGAACGCTTCCAGGGATAGTGACTCCACCACTGCCCTGGACAGTCTGTTCCAATGCTGTACAACCCTTTGCAAAGTACATAGTAAACCATGAAATACTGAATGCAGGGGAAAAGAGCTGCTGCTGCAGTTGAAAATGTAACTCCTGTGTTTTATGGGTTCCTTTTATCTCCTCAAGCTTAATGTTTGCTTAATGCAGTTGATGCATATAATTTAGAAACCCAGTTTATATCCTCTTTCATAATTATACTTCTCAGTGTTTGGTAATGCTCTTTATACCTTATTTAATCTTTTTGTTTTGTCAGATGACTGTAACATTAAGTCCATAAAAGCAAGACATGAGACCAAACCTTTTGTGATTTGGTTGCACTTTGCAATATTAATTTCTTAACATATAGTTGTATAATGGGGAAAAAAGAGAACTCTATTAGTGAACAGCAGTAAGAAATTTGGTTTGATCTTTGATTTTAAAGAAAAATAATATTTTTCACAACAGTGGTCTAACCTTAATACTCAGTTGTATGACACTGCTCTTAAAGCTATTAAATATATTGACATTGTGCTGTATTTGGTTTGTTAAGGGCCAACTCTATTAATTTAAGGGTTTGCTGTGCACACCTGAGCTGTTTGCGTGGAGCAGTCACACACTCTGCCCCTTGCAAAAATAGGTTTTACTGGCTGTCCTGAAGTTAAGAATCACTAACTCATTGCTTGAAGCAAGATGTACCTTGTCTGACAGCTTTTTGTGCTGTTCTACAGAGGCTGATGGAAATGGGGTGGGCTGGTGCTCAGGCTGAGCTGATGCCCTCACAGGAACAGGCTGCTGGGAGTAAACTTAGGACAAGCATCACATTTGTTTATCTGGAACTTTACCCCTGTACCTGACACTGCACAGGAGCCACAAAGTGTTGTGCTTTTATTTGTTCAAATAGTGAACATCTCTTTGGAAGTAAGGGTTCTTTGAAGGCAGTGCTGGAAAACAGAATGTTTTTAAAAAGAAATTTCACTGAAACTCAAAAAAAGGTAAAAGAAGCCCCTGTTCACCCCAAAATTGTGTTCCATCAAGATTTTGCTGTAGGTTCTTGGCCATTGAGACTTTTACTACTAATGGTCAGGTAATAGTATTTTCTTGAGTAGCTAAACCCCAAAACATAGTAGCAAAAATGACCAGCATGTTTATGGAGCCTTGATGAACGTTTTTTATGGCAGTGGGTGTTAGTGTCACTGCTGGGATGTGCCCTCTATAGCAAAGTGTGTTTCTAGTTTGCTGAAATGCTGCAATGTTTTAAGTGCAATGTTTTGATTCCCTAAACATTTCCCTTCTGACTAAAGGGTCCTGCATACCCTAAAGGCTTTGTGGTGAAGCACAACAGCAGCATAGCTGTGACTGTTGAGAGTTAAATCAAATTAATTGCCAACCCTTGCAATAGCAGGAATGGCTGTTAAACTGTGAGCTGTAAGTTTTTTTGCAGGGATTCTCATGGGAATGATGCTGAGCCATTCCCTGGTTATTAGGGCCCTGGTAGCACATGGGGATAGATTAGAGCCGAGCTGGAAGGTGGCACTGTCTGTTTTGGAGTGGATTAATGCTTCTGGAGTGCTCAGAGCTCCAGCAGCAGTGGGATCACTCTGCAGAGAGAGGCAGCGTGCTCAGGCACAACAAACAGCACCTGCTAACGGGCAGGATTCCAAGAAACATCGCGACTTGCCAGGGCTCCATGGCTTTCCTCCTGGCTTCAGAGGTCTCCCACGTGCTGGGGAGTGTGGCCACTCCAGAGAAAGTCGAGCTGGCTCAGATGGGTTTGTATCTGGTTTGCCCTTCGATAGAGAAGCAGCTCTTTCCCAGAAGGGGAGGTTTGTGCTACTGGGAATGATGGTCATTGCTTGAAGTAAAAATTAAAAAGTGCTGTTTAAATTCAGGTCTGGTTTGCTTTAAATGGTTATTTGGGGGGAAAAAAAGACTGGTGTTTCAATATTATTAAATCTCGTTAAACTACAGGATGTCTGTGGGGATGGTTTTAGACTGTCAGGTTTGCATAACTCTGGAAACACAAGTAACTGGAGTTTTCAGGGTTTTTTTAATTTGTGCTAAATTTTTATTAGTGCTGAACATTATAGAATCATGGAATGATTTGTGTTGGAAGGGACCTTAAAGCCCATCCAGTTCCAATCCCCTGCCATGGGCAGGGACACCTTCCATATAAAATGCATAAGCGTAATTTTTTATTTAAACTTGTATTTTAATTTTTTTTTGGTCTTGTAATATAAACTACATTGTGTTCTAATTTAACCATGATCCTTGTGGGTCCCTCCCAACTCAGAATATTCTGTGATTCTGACTCAATTCATTTTCAGGCTTTGGGCAAAAAATGCACAGCTAGTCCTTGTGTTAGAAAAACACTGTTTATAAAGAGAGCCATGTCTTGCTTCCTCAGATTTTAATCTATGTCTGCATTGAGGAGCTGCTTCATTTGCTCTGTATTCCTGATTTGTCTACAGGATTGGATGTTTCTCTGGAACCAGCTTCCCTATTCCTTTGTACAAGCCTTCCTGAACTGCTCTTCTGGAGTTTATTCTGCCCTGCCTCTGCTCAGTATCTTCCCGATTCAGATGCTAATGTGTGGTGTCTGTCGAAAGGCTGAAATTAGCATTTTGAGAATAGATTTTAAAAAGACCTTTTTAATTTGCATGCTTATTTTATAAATAGCCTAAAGGGGAGGATAAGGTATTTTGTAAATCGTTTGCAGAGCTCACATCCAGTGGGCCTATGATTTCTGTGGCATTTCCATTTCCTTAGTCTGTTCTTCAGTGTGGATTCTTTGTTATTAACACCTACACAGCAGGGATAATGCAATGAACTCTTTTACACATTTACTATTCTTTAAATGTTTGAGTTCTGATGGTATTTCCTTGGAACTGGGAAGTGCAAGTGGGAAAGATTGTGTTTCCTTGGGCCCTAAACTTACTGCGGGTGGTATTTGACAACTGGAGGCTGAGATACTGGACAGGAACTGGGTTCCTTCTGCTCTTCTCTATTTGTGCAAAAAAGCTGTTTTAAAATCTATTCCAAATAACTTTGATTGTGAGGTCTGTCTGAAAACATCTATGTGAAATGCATCTATAACAATTACCAATGTGATGTAGAAATGTTAGACAATAGAAATGATGAAGAAGGAACTGATTGCCTTTTATGTTTATTTCCCCCCTTGGTTTTGATGAGTGGGCCACACTCAGACAATTACATTTTCTGCCTTTCTTACTTTAAATAAATGTAGTCTCTCCCTTCTGCCTTTTGCTGGCTGTCCTCAACATCATCTTGGTGAAAACAGAGTGGTTTATTTCTCTGACAACTGAGCTAATGCTAATAGAGACTTATTCGAGAATTAGTTGGTTTTGTAAGACTTTTACTAATAACTGCTAGCCTTAGGTGCAAAGAAGCAGATCTGCTGTGTTGAGTAGCTTGTTGCTAAGCCTCTTACTGAGCTGAAGCCCTGTTGCAAGTGATCACTCTTCTGGTGAAATCAAAAGGTGTGTGTGGTTTGTGTGCCAGGCTGAGGGAGCAGGTCACGTTTGTGTATCCACACACAGGCAGGACTATTTCTTACTGAGAGCCTTCATTCTGTGCTGGGGGACAAGTCCAGTTTGTTTGGGTAGGAATCCAAGGCAAACTTGACCTAAACTCAGTTCTAAAGGGAAAAGCTGGGTCCACCAAGAAAAGATGTGCCTGTGTATATGAATGTATGTACTAAGTTTTAGAGACTATTGCTTCAGTTCATCTTTCTTCTCTAAGGTTTTTCCATCCTTTGTGGTGTAAAGGTTTGTCTTCCTGGTACTTTGTCCATCTTCAGATAGATACAAGTTAAAACTGCCACAGCCAACATGTTTGACTCAAACCCCTATTCAAATCTTGAGGGACTTGGTCTAACACCTATTTTTGGCCAATTTATGTCACTTTTGTGGCTCATCTTAAAACCCTTCCAAACTCACCTATTCTGTGAGTGTGGTGATTCAGGGGGTGCCATATGTTTATGGACATCATAAGGGACACTTTATTGCACTCATGTAGTGCTTTCAGAAGGATTTAGTTCTGTTCAGCTCAGCCTGAGTCCTCTCCTTCCTCCAAGAAAATGACTTGGGGAAATACGCTGATGGAGTAACTGATGGAGTTACTTGATGTAGAGTTTGGCTTTACCAGCTCCCTGTGTGTGAGGGAGCCAGGGGAGGCTATTCCAGCAACAAACAGCTGTTCATCCCTCACTTGACCAATGTTTAGATGCTGCTCCAACTGCCTGTGATGAGTGTCAGAGGTGGGGGGAGCTGGGAAAATAAATCCCCGCTCTGGCAGAGAGGAGTTGGGAGGGTGTCTTAAGTCTTTGTTGTGATACTGGGGAGAACTGAAGAGAGAAATGGTGGAGAGAGGAAGGGTGATAAGAATTAAAGGCAGACTCGGAGAGTATATTTGGGAGCCAGCCAGAGTGTAAACAAATCACCCAGGAGGTGAATTTGGAGCAATATCAAGTGAGAGAGGCTGTGAAGGTAATTTAAGAGCATGGATATATACTGAGATCAAGAGGAAATGTTATCTTGATCCTAGTGTTTGGAAGGCTGTAGGAGGGAAGATGTGAGATGAAATGGAAGAGATGGGTTTATTTCAGTCAAAACAGAGAAACAAAGCCTTATCCTTCAAATGGGAAGGGTGAATGGAATGGAGTCATCACAGCTTGTGCCTCAAGTTTAGCAGCAGGGTGGGGAGGGTGTGAATGTGTGTGCTGGGGAGGAGGGATTGTCTGTGTATGATTCTGTGAGCAGCTCTGCCAGTGTCAGAAGCACGAGATGTAAGCTACAGGGTTATGGAGCGTAAAGGAATGAGGAGTTGGAATGGTGATCTCACCAGTCCAAATTCATGGAGTGCTGGAGTTTAAAATCACAGCACTGTGCATAGTAATACAAAAAAAAATTAAATTAGATAAGCATGGAACACCTATAAAATATTTTCCTTCAACATACAGTAAACTTTTCTTTGCCTCCTTTGTTGTGAAGGTGTTCTGACAGACAGTTTATTCCATTTTCCTATGTGGAGCAGTTGCTAGTGAAGAAGGAATAGTATGTCTCATACAGCAATGACCAGCTTCTGCCTGTCATTAATAGTGCAAGTCAGAAGTGTTATGTGCTTGGCACATGTTGGAAAGCCAGTCAGTCGTGTTATTTGTGGAATTAGATGACCATTCAGCTGAATTTATTCTGCTCTGCTTCACAGTTGAACGATGCATGAGTGTCATGCAGTCTGGGACTCAGATGGTTAAGCTGAAGAGTGGAACCAAAGGGCTGGTCCGGCTCTTCTACCTGGACGAGCATAGGACCTGCATCCGATGGAGACCCTCCAGGAAAAGCGAAAAGGCAAAAAGTAAACCTCTCATATTTCTTTTGATTTCTGAGACTTTTCAGTATTAAAATGTGCATTATAGAGGGATCCATTAAATAAATGCTTTTTGATGCTTTTTTTAAAGTATGATACTTTAAGTATGAAGTTCTTCAAGAGTGTGAGTAGAGTTTAGCCACCTATAAAAAATGGAGGGTTTGACGGGAAGGGGAACTGAGTTGAGTCAGGTGTGAACATTTCCATATGTTTGTATGAATTCTGAGCAAAGTGAAGAGGGACTTCATAATTCTGCTGAACTCTTTTCAATGTATAGATCATAAGTTTAAATACAGAATCTAGAAAAGTTTAGATTGAAGTTTCTTAATCCTAACAGTAATCCTTTTCTTCAAGCATTATTATATCTTGAAGTAACTGTGTAGCATTATTTCTAATTGAAGCTGTTCCTGCTGCACATCTGAAATTGGAGATGCAAATTAGGGATTTATTGAATACAATAAGGATTAGAAGATCTCAGAACTGTCAAGGAACCTTGAGATTAAAAACAAGCACTTGGGAAGGCTACAGACAATGAAGTTGGTGTTTGTGGGCCAGTGTGTGTTGAAGAGCTGTTGCTTGCTGTGGAGCCAGCACAGCCCTGAGTATCCCAGCTTCCTGCTGTGGGAAGCACAGCTGTGATGGGAGCTGTCCCTCTGGAGCTACACAAGGGTTCACTGGTCAGTGGGAGATACTTGGTGTCTATTTCCTCATGCTGTGCTTTCTGTATCCTCAGTCCTGTGGTGTTGCAGGGAGTCCTCAGAGCTGTGCTGGACCTGCCTCTGAGGCAGCTGGCACAGCCACAGCAAGGAAACCTTTCAGTCAGAGAGGGCTTTGGGATGTGAAGGTGTAATATTAGTAAAGTTTAGTGATTCTTTGCCTGAATAATTCAGAACTGTTAAAACCAGAAAGAGGTTGGCTGCTCTCCCAGCTTGTCAGTTTTCATTCCCCTTTTCCCACAGTTGTCATCGACTCCATTTACAAAGTCACCGAGGGCCGACTGTCGGAAATCTTCCACCGCCATGCTGAGGGGAGCTTTGACCCCAGCTGCTGCTTCACCATTTACCATGGCAACCACCTGGAGTCCCTGGACCTCATCACCTCCAACCCAGAGGAGGCTCGAACCTGGATCACAGGGCTCAAGTATTTGCTGGCTGGAATAAGTGATGAGGACTCACTCGCCAAGCGCCAGAGGACACACGACCAGTATCCTTTGCTGAGCCTGGGCTCCAGCTCCTTATTCCGTATTCCTGGCTTGGTTCTTAGTGACTTCAGCATAGGGTGTCCTTTCACCTCCTATTAAGTGACCACAACCTTCCCATTGATTACAATGGAAACTTGAGTAATGGGTTTGACATGGACACTTGTATGTGAGATGAAACACCAGCTGCAGTCAGGGGATAGTCTTGCATTTCGTTAATGAAATTCTTTTTGAAGGGTTAAAACAGTTGTTTCTAGTTATCTCAATAAATACTGACCCCAGGATGGTTTCAGGATTTCCATCATCTTCTGTTGGTCCAACTGTGCTTTTATTCCTCTGCTGCAACTTTTCAAGGTCTTTTGGAAGACACTGTTTTTGAGATAGTGTGAAGTGAAAACTGGGATTTGTTTGCCTTTGCACATTTTAGGGAGTCTTTCAGTAAACTCGCCAGTAACTCCTGGCCAGCTCTGTTTCTCTTCGTGTACATCTGGTATCTGTGTTCTTCTCAGCTTCCACCGATTATCTTTAAAGCTCCTTAAAGGTTTGCTGTAGCCCACTAGCTAAAATGAACTTTATGTCCACTGAATATTTTCTTAATGCGCTCTCTTTCACAACAATGATGACCAGTGTGTTATATACAAAGAACACTCTTCTCCCTAAACAAAAACAAAAAAACCCCCCACACATACAAAAAACCCCTCCAAACAAAACCCCCAAAAAACAAACAAAAAAACCCACACCAAAAAACAAACCAAGCCCATTAGTTAAAATTGTAATCTATCTGTTCTTCTGCCTCATGGAAATCTCTAGTGATCACTTGTAAATACTCCTTCTGGAGAACATACACACTTTGGGTATTTTTAATTTATGTTTTCAGTGTTAATTTTGATCCATGATAGGCACAGATCCATTTGGGGTTACATTGCACGCTCTGTTGCACATGTCCTCAGCTTGCTATATTTAACCACCATTTTTCTGAGCTGCTCATATCCGCTGTATGTTCTCTCCTGGTAAAACATCACTGCAAGCCCTGTTTGTTTTATCAAATGTGGCAGCTGGGAGACAGAACACAAAATGACCCTGAGTCGGTGCCAACCAGTGTAAGAGCTTAGCAAAGGGTGCTGGGGGATACATGTGCAAGGAGGGGGTGAAAGGTGCTGGCTAGGAAGTGGGGAGGTTCAGGTAGGAAGAGGTTCAAGTAGATATCAGAACAAGCCCAGCAATATCTGAAAACTTTGCAATATGTTCTCAGAGGAGAAACCAGTAGCAGAAATGGAAGTGCAAAGGGGCTGGTGTTATGAGCTGAGCAGTAAATAATTTCCATAAACCAGTTCTGGTTCTGAGCATTTGACTGAAACTGTAGCTAGGTCAGGGAAGGGGGGGAAGGATTATTCCTGTGCCCAGAAGGGCTGGGTCAGGGCCTTGTTGTCCTGAGTTGGTATTGTCCCTTCCCTGCCCAGCTGCTGTGCCCCCCTTCCCTGTGAGGAAATGACCCTGCTGTGCCTGTCCTTGACACAACTGCAGCTGGGTCAAGCAGACCTTTGAGGAGGCCGACAAGAACGGGGATGGGCTGCTGAACATCGAGGAGATCCACCAGCTGATGCACAAACTCAACGTCAGCCTGCCCCGCAGGAAGGTCCGCCAGATGTTCCAGGTCAGTTGCTGTGGGAAGATTGGGCCAGTTTTGGTCTATTTCTGGGCAGATCCAGAACAGCATCTGCAGACTGGGACTGAAAACTCTGTCCTTTCCAGCACCTCACAGGCTTTTTCCAAGTCTTACCTTTTTGTAGACAGAGGTACCATCAGTACACTGTTTAAATGACATGAACCACATAGAAGACAATTTATCAATATTAGTCTTTCAGTTGCATTATTTTTTCATCTCTGTGGACTAAATTGTTCTATGCTGTCATTGATGGATGATGAAGTTACTCTGTTGCTATTGAAATATTTTTTCATTTCCTTTATGGAAAATTACTTAATATAAACTGGCTTCATGAAAGTAATTAGGGTTTTTTAACAACTTCCTCATACTTAGCCAGAGTCAATTTTTTACTTCTGTTGTCTGAAAACAGTTCCCATTTTTCACCAGTCCTTGTGTTTACTGTAGAAAAGAAAAGATAAGCCAAGGACATAACAAAACTTTCTTTTGCTCTCCTTTAAGTCTTCCAAACCAGTAGTAGCCAAAAGCTGGTTTGCTGTAAAACAGGAATAATCTTCTATGGTCAAAAATGCTTTTTTTGTTTGGCATAAAATCCACATTAGAGATACCATTTTGGATTACTGACTTATTCCCTAAGTGTGGAAATTGGTGGGGTTGTGTTGCAGAGATGAATTCAGGTTGTTCTCATTTCCACCAGTTATAAATGTCATTTTAGAATATGTAATAGATAAAAATTATTAAAAATCCCATTCAGCACCAGATAGCTGAGAATTATTTTCTTCTTATTTTATGTGATGGGATTTTGTAGCTTGGATGACAGGGGCACTGACAAGCTGTAATGAAAGGCAGAAGAGGCAGAGTTGTGAAGGCAAGTCCTGAGAGGAAGGAAAAGTACTTCCATCTGCACTTCCAGACTGCGTAGGGATGAAGATGTTCTTGAGAAGGAAGAAGTGATGGCAGAGTGTGGATGCTCTCCAGCTGAGAACTGGTGTTTGGTGTATCACTGTAGGGACAAGCCAACAGCCTCAGAGCCAACTCAGTGTTAGAAGGACTCTGCACATAAAGGGTTCTGACCTGAACAGGGGGGAGAAACATTTTTAGCAGTACATGACTTGGGAATGGCAAGAAATGTTATAAATACAGAGAAAAAACATATACAATACATAAAACATATACAGATTTGAACAAAGGACTTGATTCACAGACACAACAGCATATTTCTTATTTAACTTTGTTTCCATTATCTGCTGCAGCCCAAAACTACCCAAGTTGTAGCTTCCTTGAAGTTTGTTTTGTCACAGAGACCTACATAGTGCTCGCCTAGAATATATTCTTTGTTTTGAAAATCCAAAGCAATCCTCTTAGGCAGATGTTCACAGGAAAAAGCTTGTATTAGCATGTGTTAAGTACTGTTTTCTTCTCTTCCTACCTCTGAGGAGTGACAAAAAAGCAGGACTGGAGATGTTGGGTGCATATTTTGGTGTGGAGTCTCAGTGCTGCTGCAGACTTGCAACACTCTGCAGAGTGTTGCAGGTTAAATTAATATACATTTAAGACTGTGATGTTGTCCTGAATGATTTAAAATGTCAGACTGTTGCAGAAGCCATGGGGTGACATTATTATGCCCCTTGCTATGTTTTAATCCCGGATGACTGCAGGGCGTACGGGAGGGCAACAGATCAGAGTAAAGCCCAGGGTGAGCTTTTTTACAGAGGTAATGAATTCAAAACTAAACAGGGAAATTGGAGTTTCATAGGGAATCTGTGGCTTTAGTGTAGTAACTGTTTTCACCAAAAATCCAACAGATGACATTATAATTTTGCAGTTATTTTAGCCTGCTAGGATTTGTGTCCAAACAGATCCTTGCAGATTAGAATTTGTTACATTTCTGTTGGTGTGCACAAGTCCTGTTCTGTTTTATTCCCTGAATTCACCTGTGTATACCATGCTTACCTGAGTGTATTTACCTCTTAGGAAGCAGACACGGATGAGAACCAGGGAACCCTCAACTTTGAAGAATTTTCAGTGTTTTACAAGATGATGTCCTTACGTCGAGATCTCTACTTGCTGCTCCTAAGCTACAGTGACAAGAAGGATCATCTCACTGTAGAGGAACTGGCTCAGTTTCTAAAGGTGGAACAAAAGGTATGGGAATACTTTACATCCATTTATATGTACATATAAGTGCATTCACGTATAGGGAAAGAATTTTATGGAAAAGTTGAGCTTGGGGCAGGGGTTAAAGCACTGATGTAACAGAAAAGAAACCTAAAGGCTTTATTGTTTTTTTTAAATACTTCTAGAAAGAGTTTGAACTTCTTTGGACAATTTTTGAAATGCCCTGGATAGTGATATGAGAGGGCACTCAGGGACCTGGAGCAGGCAGAGGAGCTGACTTTGGCATTATGAAACTACTGATGCAGCAAAAAATCCACATTGGCTGTCAAGTTTGACATTGTGCTTCCTCTTCTCTGTCTGCCCCCTCCTCAAAACACTGAGTGTGGGCAGGGCTGGAACTGCTTTGCTCAGCACTACTTCAAAAACAAACCATAAAAAGAGTAAAACCATGAGTTCTTGTAGATGAACCTCTTGACTGAGTAGTTTAGAAGTACTTCGCACTGCCTTTGCCTCTTCCTGCTCCACAGCATCCAACAGCATTAGGGAGATCCACCTTTCAGCGTTCCCAGAACAGCTGTGCCAACCACGTCCTGGGGTAGGGGAGCACTGCCTCCAAACCTGATAATGCTTCCAGTCATTATGCAGCTCCCAAGTACCTTCAACCAAACAGCATTTTGTTTTGCTCTTGTCTGGCTGCTTGCAGATCTGTGGACAGTCTGTCCTGCTCCATCTGCCACTCGTTTGGCAAGGCCTTCAGATATTCTGCAGCCTCAGGATAGGACAAAAGCGGGTTGTGTTTTTTGTTAGCTTGCTAAACTGGCTTCTTTTTTTAGGATTATTCCCTGTTGCCTTCATCCCAGGGTGTTATGGTTTGTGAAACAGATTATTTCCACTTAGGTGCAGTTAAACTCAACTCCTTGCTACGAAAATTGCCATTATATGGCTTCAAATGTCAGGGGAGCAGAGAGCAGGCTGCTTTCCTGGATTGACTTCTGCTCCTGCAGTTCTTAGTGTGGCTGTGAGGAGGAACATCTCTGGGTGATCAGCCATATCTGTGTGCCTGGAGGAACACATCTGTGTCCCTTTGGGGGTGTCCTTCATTAATAAACCAGTATCCTTTTCAGAGCTGGTCCTCTCCAGCAACTAGTGTCCTGCTCCTTGACAGATTGCTTCCACGGCAGGATCTCCAGGCTCGTATGACTTTGAGGAGACTTTGAGGAGTGGAGCTCAGGTGGAACAGGCTCTACAAACACCTTCTTGCCTGGCAAAGAGCAGCTCTGCAGTTTCTTGCCCCTCTGGACCTGCCTCATGGAGTGAATGCCCTCGTTGTGCCCCTGTCCTGGGAGCCCTGAGCACTGCTGCTGTGTCCAATCACTGCCTGTCCTTCCCTCTTCCTTTCTGCTGCAGCCACATCACAGCAAGTTCTTTTATTTCCATCAGAGCAGAGACCTCTCTGACTCCTGTGCTGACAGGCTTATGCCAGTAAAAGGCTGTTTCAGTGTTACAAACCTGCAGTGTCTGGTTCTGGTTTTGCAAGGGGGAGGTTCCCGTGAGCCCTCTTTCCACCTGCTGCCTTGCAATGGATCGGTAGCTTTGCAGTGCAGTTTTCATCTGGCCTGAGAGAAAGGACAGCCTGCTGAGCTCTGGGCCAGCAGCCTTGTCAGGGCTCCAGAGAACTGCTGCAGGTCCAGTGGTGTCCCTGGTGCTCCCGAGTGACAGGAACCACATGGAAATGTGGGTACCACACCATGGACTTGGTACCAAACTGCTTTTCCTCTGTGCTTAAAAGGGCTACTGTTAAATGTGTCATATGCAGCCCAGAGGAAGCTGGTGGCAAAAATTAATGCCCCTGCTCATTTTAATTGAACTGCAGAGGAAGTAATTTTATAACAAATACACCCTCAGAACCTGCACATGTAATTATGGAAAGCTCAATTATTCATACAAACCAGTGCATTTTGAGTTAAGCCTGCTTGAGACAATAAGTTTATTCTGCACTGATTGTACAGTGTCACAGGAACAGCCAGGGATATAGGGAATAGTGAAAATGTGAAAGGTGGTAAGAAGTGGGGATTAAGAACATTTAATGTTTTGGAACAACTTTACCTGCTCTCTTGGAAGAAGTTTTCAGGGATATAATGTGACAGTGTGTGCCAGGGAATGTTGTTCTGTTTGGCTGTGAGCTGAAACAGTGTGGGCTGAAGGATGTCAGGACTGAGAACCCCAAAAGGCAAAGGGATATTGTAAGATTATCAGTGTTGGCACATGGACTTTGGAAAGAGGAGACACTGTGGAACTTGCTAATGTCATACAGGGAAGACAATACCAGTGATTTCCCTCCTTGTACTTGTACACTGAAGATTAGGAATAATGTTGGTATTTTGTACTTTCATAGGATCTTATTTTAGGGTTATTGGTTGCTCGGAGACTGATACTCCTTAAGAGATCACATCTACCTCAAAATTAAAGGCTTTAACCATGAATATAAAAAGTAGCCATGTATCCAAGAGATTTTTGAAGCTCCACTATTGACCATCTGCAACAATCCATGCATCTAAATATTCAGTCATCAATAATGATCATTACTATTTGATATTTTTAGTGGAGTACTTTAAAATTTAATGAAAACAATTTAAATGAGTAGCCAAAGTCATCATCTCTCAACTAAGTTAAAAAGCACAAATGAGTGGACTTTACCCCAGCAGATACAGCTTTGGATTAGATTAGACATTTCCATTCCTAGAGCACAGGAGGACCCTGCACTGGGCAAACAAGAAGCAAGGGGATGATGGAAAAGTTAATTTGAGCCAGCTTGTGTCAAAGCAGGGCCTGCTCTGGGCAGTGTTTGCAGTCAAACACCAACATCACCTTAAACGAAGATAACCAGTTCTTTTTTCTACTGAATTGTCCTTTTTCTCTTATCCTATGAGTGAGAAAAGATGGAATAGGTGACGGAAGCTGCTTCTTTTCTTTAGTTTTAAAGGAAATTTAAGTGCCTACCTTTAAGTGCCCCACAAGTCTGTTAGGACTTCAACTGTGGGCCAGTTGAAGCTGTTGACAAAACTTCTGTTTGTTTCAGAAGAGCTGGTGTTTTTCATTGCAGAATTTAATTATTTCTCTCCTAGCCTGTGTATTATAGTGAACTCTCTTGGAAGTAATGAAATCACAGGAGTGGAAAATGCATGAAAATCAAATCAAACCCTGCCAAATCTTTTTGCATGTCTAAGAAGTTTATATTAAAGAATAAAATTTCATATTTCTCATTTCAGCACTATTGCCCAGTGCAATTATTAAGGGTGCTAAACAGCTAATTTTCATCCTGAAATTAAAATGACACAGGTTTTAAGTGATGGCTACCTCTTTCCTATTTTTGTCCAAGTTAAGAGCCATGAGACTTGTGCAGCACTGACAAAAATAAAAACTTCAAGTCCTTTTACGGTAGTGTTATTGACTGGCCTGTTCACTGAACTGGATGTTTGATCGTAGGAGTTTTCAACTGGACCCAGAAGCCTAAAGTGGATTTTCATACGCTGATAACATGGTATTAAAAATAAGTGCACCAACACTGTTGTTTTTGTGCAGATGAATAATGTGACACCAGAATATTGTCTGGACATCATACAGAAGTTTGAAGTGTCAGAAGAAAATAAGAAACAAAATATTCTTGGGATTGAAGGTAAAAGCTTTGATTTCAAAAAAAGTTCTGCTTTGATCTTCTGCAGTGTAATAGAAGTGTTTTAATGGTATTTTGGTGTAGCTCTTAATGTTTGATTGGGGCAGAACATCCCATAGATCAGAGTCAGGAGCGTGGGTGGGTTTTATGAGCCATGGGAGATGTGAGTAGGTGGGGTGAAGCAGCAGCTCACGTTCCCCAGCCATCCTACAGAAGTGGGATGGATGCCTGAGACTGCATGGATTGATTGCTCACTGTGTGTGTGTACAACACAAACCATCCCATACCATGCAGTTCATCATACAGCCTGCTCTAAGTGAAGGAATGAAAGCCAAGTTTTCATCCTGCCCTTTCTTTGTAGATCTGTGCTTATGTGAAATAAAATAAGGATAGTTGCACTTTCATTGGGTTTTTATACCTTATTCACATTGTTTGTGAAAGCAATTGTAAACAGTGTTATTCAGAATCCAACTTGGTATCAAGTCAAACTCAGAATGGGGATGAAATAGATTAAATGCCATGGCATGTTCCTTTGCCTAGAAGGGAATTACCATGAAGCAGCATAATGTACAGAGTGATTTAAGGTGGGAGAAAGTAGGAATCTTCCTCCCATGATATTTAAATCCTGAGTATGGCCCCCCCTTCTACAAGCTTCTGATGTGACCGAGGTCACTGCCCTTAAACTGAAATAAGGAAAGTAAAATGAACAAGCTGTGACAGTTAAAAAAAATATTTCTGTAAACATTTCTGTTCCTCTTAGCCTTGCTGCTGCTGCTTTTATCTGTGAGTTGCTTTCAGGGCCGGAATTGTTTTCACTGTCCTTTGGAAATATTTTATATTTCTTGTTCTTAAAGGAAGTATTTTTAAAACTCTTTGTTCAATGTTGCTCTGATTTAGAGGGTTATAAATGAAGAACGATATTCTTGGATAAATTTGCTGAACAGCTGTAAACTAAGATGGCTAGATTAGTGAATTGGCTGTGGTGACCCCACAGTTCTCCCTTGGGTGGCTGCCCTGTCTCCACACCATCCTGAGTCAGGGCAGGGCTCCTGCACAGTGCAGGAGTGTCAGCAAGGAATTTTGGGAAAAAAACCCATTTGCTTCCAAGTCAGGATGTCAGCTTGGCTCCCATTTCTGCCCTGGGCCCTGTATCCATTGTCAGATCCCTAAGTTTAAGGGAAATGTGTTCCTTGGTTTTGTCCTGGCCACATTTGCTGATGCTATGTGTTGCATCCATGGCAAAACTGTTTCTCTCTTCCAAGGTTTCACCAACTTCATGCGCAGCCCCGCGTGTGACGTGTTCAACCCCCTGCACTGCGAGGTGCACCAGGACATGGAGCAGCCCCTGTGCAACTACTTCATCGCCTCGTCCCACAACACGTACCTGACGGGGGACCAGCTGCTGTCCCAGTCCCGCGCGGACATGTACGCGCGGGTGCTGCAGGGCGGCTGCCGCTGCATCGAGGGTGGGTCTGGGAGCTGCGGCTTCCCATGGCTGGCACGGGGCTTTCTGGGAAGCACAAAGGCACTGGCAAACTCACAGCGTTAATGCTTGGCTCTCCGATTCCCTTCAGAGGGAACTCCTGTTTTTGAGCAGTCTAAACTGAATTTTTCTGTTGGGAATGACATCATAAACACTCTAGTATCACAGACTGGTTTGGGTTGGAAGGGACCTTAGAGATCACCCAGTTCCAATGCCCTGCCACGGGGGAACCTGTAGATAACATTGGATTCTTGTCTAAGTTCTGCATGATTTAAATAATAGCAAAACATTAGAATTTTTCTTTTCCAGATTCTAGGTGAAATAAAGTCCTTTGACAAAGTTAACTTCAATATTATTTTCTTATGACTAGTATTACAAAACATTTGGAAAAAAATTGTTAATCTCAATTTAAAAATAATTAGAGGAAGTGAACCTGAAAAAACTGGGTGATTATCCCCTGCAGAACAGTTCACTAGAACACACAGGAGTGTGTTATCTTGACCTCAAAGTTATTGTAGTTACTTCACAGCCCAGGGAATAGCTCTGCTGCTTTCTCTTTGTGAATTTAACTGCCTTACACTTTATCTGTAGAGGCAACAGCAGTGACAAGTTGGGTGTGAATCCAGGGTACAGTAATTCATTAGGAAAAGTATTCTTGTGCTGGTCCATTCTACATGTGATGGATTTGATGCTGCTCTTCATATAATCAGTTAAAAAACTGCAAGTTAAATTGGAAGTGGGAAGCGAGAAATTATTTTTAGACTGTCTTCAGAAGCAAAAGCTGCTTTCCCAAAGTAGCTGTAAACATTATATTTGACCTATTACACCTTTTTTAATTTTATATATGAGGGGAAAAAATCAATAGAGCAAAAAAGTAGTTCTATGTTGCAGGAATCTCATTTGATTTAAAAAAAGACCATCTTGTTAGTCTTGGCTCAATTGGTAGGTCATAAGAAATGGAATGAGCCTTGTTGCCACCTACATGGTTGGGTTATGTGAGTTCTGCTGGCAGCAGGAACATATGAGGTCAGGAACATCTCTTACTACGTGGTTGTTTGTCTTGCTAGTGGATTGCTGGGATGGCCCGGATGGAGAGCCAGTGGTGCACCATGGCTACACTCTGACTTCCAAAATCCTCTTCCGGGATGTGGCTGAAACCATCAACAAATATGCTTTTGTCAAGAATGAGTAAGTGCAGAGCCAGGCTTGAAGCTACACCTGTTTGCTGTAGTTAATCCCATGTTGAAATCAACAATCAGCACCAGGCAGGGCATGTGTTCCTGTAAACATATGAAGGCTGATTCTGTTCCCCTGTTTATTGCCCGTGTCCTATTTATTGTTCAACTGCACAAACTTTTTCCATCAATACAGTGAGAAAGTTCTGCCCAAATCATATGTTTTGTGCACCATAAACTCAGTGAGATTTCAAAGAGTCTGATACTGTTGAATATCTTTCAACAGAACTTCCCACTCATATCCACAGGGAAATTCTTCAAAGTCAATACTGTGATGTTCTCTACCTGTGGAAAATACTTTATTTCAGCAGGAAAATTGAAAAGCTGTCACATGCATAGTATGAGGAAATGCTGAGGTGTGGGATACTGTTCTGATGCTCTTTCATTTGCCATGGTGCTATATAACTTTATTATGGACTTTAACCATATATATACAGCAGTCTCATATCATGAGTGGGTGTAGAGAATTTTGAGTAGTTTAGAGAGAATAAAGGGAAAATGCCTCTTTTTCCTTACTAAAACCAGAAAAAGTTAAAAATGTGACCCAATGATGGGTATGTGTGGAAAAGTCAAAAGAACTAACCAAGCCCAAAAGTTTGATGTTATTGATGAGTATTAGGATGTGGTAATTTCAAAACTGAAGGAGGCGGTTCTTCATTTGATGTGGAGGGTTGTGCCAAGGGTTTTGCTAAGGGTTGGGGGGCTGCCAAAAGTTTAGAAAACAATGGGGCAAATTTGTGGAAGAAATAGGCTGTTACATCCATAGTTGGTGTGTTAAGCCGTGCAGGTGTTCTCTCTTCACACACAGTTATGATGCTGTCTGGGGTTGTGTTTCCAGGTTTCCAGTGATCCTGTCTATTGAAAACCATTGCAGTATTCAACAGCAAAAGAAGATTGCTCAGTACTTGAAGGAGATATTTGGTGACAAACTAGACTTGTCATCTGTAAGCACAGGAGATCCTAGACTGCTTCCCAGCCCTCAGAGCCTGAAAGGGAAAATCCTAGTGAAGGTAACTTGCTGCTGATGGTGTGTTCAGAATGCAACAAAAGTCAGCATGTGATATTTATTGTAGATTTTCTTTGGTTTTGCAGAACCAGTTCATATTCCTTCAGTATCTAAACATTATACTGTAGTCCTGTCACAAACAGAGTAATGTAAAAGTGAAAATTTCATGCCTTCCCCTTTGCCCTGCTCTGAGCAGTAGTTCCTGAAATGAACCTGTTTTCATGGTTCATCAGCCATGTTTGTGGAAGAAGAGCACTTTGGAAGGAATTGCAGGAGGCCCTGGAACACTGGAGTTAGTGCTGTGGGCAGGATTAATTCCTTGAGCCTCTCACTATCAATGGATTTGCTCTGAACAGAATTTCAAAGCTAAAGATGGGTAGAAAAAGAAACAGGAGCAAGGCAGACCTTTGAGGGGATGATCAGTAGATTTGTGGCTTGTTAGATTGTCTAATTTACTTGGGCACAGAGGAACAATTACAGCATTGTGAGCTCTCAAGATACTATTTTCCCCCCTCTATCCTCAGTATCAATTTGGCTACAGGGATTCACAATTTCGGTTTGATCTTTCCTTGAACGTATTTTAGTGTATAGTACAGAGTTGACCCAGAATTAGAAATCCTTTAAGTGCTCAGCTGGGATTTTGAATGTCACTGGCTCAGTTTTCTGGGGTAACTCTGGTTAATGCATTATGGCAGGATGTAGGGTTGGTGTTCCAAGGATCCAGATGGAACTGTGTGTAATGTCAGTTGTGCAACAAACCCAGTAAACCTGGCATGAAATACCACCTCAGTGCACCAAAGGCAGGAGAGGTTTGGTGCTCTGCTGTTCTTAACTGAACTTTTGAGCTGGTTTTCCAAGCACATTTGGGATTGTAATTTCAGTGCTGAAGCCCTGTGGATAACAACAGACTGGTGTGGAGCTGAGCTGTTTTCAGAATGAGAAATTCTACTTCAAGCGTAACAGTACCTTTGCACAAAGCCCTGTCTCCCATCTCTTGCTCAGTATAAGCAGCCCTATTGGAAAAGATAAAATCAGATATAGGAATCAGTATCTTTTTGAGTAGTTAGCCAATTTCTCAGCCCCATGTGCATTTATTGTGAATGTTTTTGCTCATTTCAGGGTAAAAAGTTGCCATGCAGTCTGGGAGCAGATGCTGAGGAAGGAGAAGTTTCAGAAGAGGATAGTGCTGATGAAATTGAGGACGACTGCAAGTTAAAGCCCTGCTATGTATGTGCATACAGTCAGTGCCCAGAGCTGCATTTCTTACATGCACTCTCCATGTCCTATTTACAGTCATCAGCAGATCAGAGTTTTTAATAAATGTTAGATTCCTAGATCAGGTTCATGATGTTCTATAGGATCCATTTTTATTTTAAGTACCTTATGTAAGAGACTGGTTTGTGTCTGTATAGTCCGCATGACTGTTGTTAACAGGAATCCCTTCCTTTTCTTACTGTTTGGAGTAGTAGTTTAATGATTAGGTTGTCTGGTATTTTGAAGGAAGCATTAGCTGAGAATTCCTGCTCTTCTGAAAGAGAAGGTCAGGGTCAGGTCCTGGGGCGATCTGTGTGTGGGACTGTGCTTTGGTGGGGCAGCGTGAGCTGTGTCAGGAGAACTAGAGAGAAAAGGAAAAGGGAAATGGCACTAAAAGCCACCAACAGAAAAGGCAGAATCAGGCAGCACTATGCAAGAAGCCTTTTCTTGCACAGAGAGGAAATGTGGGGAGCACCGTGTGACCCAAAGCATTTGTGATGCTCCCTGGGGCTGTCCCACAGCGAGGGACAGAATATCCTTTAACTGGGTTCTTTGGATGTCTTTCAGAATAATGGTGCAACTGAGCACCAGGTGGAATCTTTTATAAGAACAAAGCTGGAATCTCTGATAAAAGAATCCCAGATCAGGGACAAGGAAGATCCTGACAGCTTCACTGTGAGAGCCCTGCTGAAGGCGACGCACCAGAGTTTCAACGTTAACCTGAAGCAGGTATGTGGGTTCTCCCCTTCACATGCTCTGTGGATGTTGGACAGTGCAATGTGCTGCATGCTATTGCAGGTGAGAAAGCTGGGAACTTAGCAACAATTTCTGAGAGCTGGTTTTATCCAAAATGGAAGCTTGGAACTATTTCAGGAAAATATCTAAGGAGGGAATGTATATGGTTGAACGTGGAGAGTATGTTGGGTCAAGGTATTCTAATCTGGTTTATTCCTTGTAAAACTGGGAAGACACTAATTTAGTAAGTAGTGGTATTGCAGGTGGGTGTGAAGCAGTTTGGTTTGTGTTTGGGTTACTGGGGATAGTTCCCTTTTCCGTCTCCTCAGTCCTGTGACAACAGGCCATGAGAAATGCAGGTATTGCTGCCTCTAACACCTTGTTGTGGTTTTAAGTAGCCAGAGTTGTTTATTAGCTGGAGGGGCTAGGAGAGAGGCTTCTTTAAGAAGCTGCTGGAGTTTTTCTCTGCTCTAAGCTAGCCAAGGTCGACTGCTAACGCCTCTGTGATAACATATTTAAGAAGGAGAAGAAAAAAAAAAAGCTACANTGCAACAGACTGTTTCCATGGAGAAGACCCCACGAGGAAAGCTGGGGTGGGACTGACTCTCTCTTCTGAGCAGCAGCAAAGAAAACCTCTGACTGTAACCCCCCACCCCCACCTGCCTTCCCATGCTGTTGGGGGAAGGTGAAGGATCTTAAAAGGGAGGGGTGGAGGGAGAAAGGTGTCTGTAACAACTATCAAACTTCCCACTCTCAAACTCTTAAGCTCTTATTTTAGTAGTAGTAGTAGTAAATACTTAATATTCTAAGTTAGAGCCTGTTTTGCTTGTGTGAAGTAGTTAATAAACAGTTGCTTGTAATCCTTATCACAAAAGTTGAGGGGGTTTTTTCCGTTCTCTGAGAAATTTTAGATCTATGTGTGGGCTCTCAGCTTTTAGCCAGAGTCAAACCATAACACACCTGGTGGCTGTTTCCTACAGCACTAAACCACAGGATTGTGCTTTTCCTGCCCTAAGCAAGGTTCTGTTTTTTCATGACTGATTTTTCAGTGTTCTGTGTAAGAACGGTTTCTTTTCCCTTTTGACATTCAACTATTTTTGTCTAACAGTAAAATACGTCAGAATTTTGAGTACAACAACAGTGGTTGTAACTCAACAGCAGTTACTACTTTGAGTCCATGGTGACCACACTTTCACCTCATCCATGGATGGATGCAAGCCCCCAGTCATGTTAAATACAGAATTTTCTGTGGAGATCTGCCTCTGTAACCAGTGTAGTTGTAAAGCTCAAGTACATGTACCTCTGGTTTTTCCACATCTTCCCGCTCTGTGGGGCTTAAGTATTTCCTGTCAATCTCTCTGCAAAGCTGGACCTGTGAGACTTCCCCAAAGCCAAGCTTGACTACAGAAAACATACTTGGGTTGTGCTGCTGCTTGAGACATCTGGGGAAGGTTGAGTTGTGGTGGGAAAAGACTCTGAGAGGCAAAGGACAAGGCATCTGACCTCACAGGAGGGTTATTTTCAGACTGCAGCTTTGCAGTGTGAGACCAGCCAGTTTGCTGGTTCCGAGGTCAGAAAAGTGGGATTTCAGAGCACACTCACATTAGTGAGTCTGATCAGTTATAAACCATTTCAGTATGATTTTGTGTTAAAATAATTACATTTGACATGCTTCATATAGCTGGGAAATAATTGGCCCCTGGAGAGCATTTGAGGGAGTTTTGGTTGAAGAATGCAAATTTCCATCAGGTGTTGGATATGATGCCTGAGATTGTCCATTACATGTCACTGATGTGACCAGAATGCTGAAATACTCCAATAATGTGAGTGCATTATCCAAACATCTGTCAGGTAATATTAAATGATAGAATTTTCTAATTGATTTTAATTTATTAATTTATTCTTTAATTAATTTTAATTTCAGTCTTCCCCCACTGCAACAGTTCTGTGAGGACTAATTGTGTGTGAATGTTTTTTCCAAGGGTCTTAAAGCAATAAAGAACTGAAGAATTAGGAATAATAAGTTAAAACAATTGGAAGGTTAATTTATACCAGTGTTGACCTAGTAGGGAGAAAACTAAATGGTTAAACATGCTAGTTTGGTAATTTTGTAACTCATTATCTGGCTTTGTGTAGTGGTGGTGTAAAGCTCTTTTCCTACTAGTTACTGTGTAAGTGATGAACCAGAAAAGGATCCGTTGGGATATTTTCCTACTTTTTAACTGGTCACTTTCCTTTACTTCATTATTGATCTGCCTTTCATTTCACCAAAGACTTGGTATTAAAAAAAAAAAAAAAATCTGCTGAAGTTTTTTCTTCATCTGAGCTGGAACAAATCTTTAAACGTAGCCACAGAGGTTATTGGCTTTCCTGGACCTGAATGAACCCTCTCGTGCCCACATTGTTCTGATAGCCAGGAGTGAATCCAGCTCAGGACTGAACAGGGAATAGCTGGAATTCAGAGGACTTGCTGAAGTGCTGAGGGAATATTCTTCAGCTTTGTTTTGCTCTTCAAAAGATGAAGGGCTGTGTTTTCTGACAGAAAAAGCGAGATGCTGCCAGGAGTTATCCAGCTGATGTCTGGAGCATGGCTGGGAATGTGAAACAGGCTCCAGTATGCCTGTGAAAAGTCCACATTTATCTGTTAGAATATGATTTCCCCCCCTCCTTTTCCTTTGTGTCTGTCTTCAAGAACACTCTAATGTTGGGGTTTGTTGTTGCTTGCCTGGTTTTGCTGGACTGCTTTTTCTACAGTTTGGTGTTGTCTTGAGTGTTAATGTTTTTCCATACTCTTAGAGGATTCTAAGCTATCAAGTATATAAAGAAATTAGAGAAGTCCTGTAATGAGATTTTGGGTTTCAATTTGTGTTCACAGATCAGCCTTTAACTCAGTTTTATTCTCTCATGTGCAATCACTGTACTTTTCTAACAGTGAACGATGGTGACATACCATTGGTGACAACCTGTATTGGATCGAAATGATGCCTTTTAGTAGCAAGCTCCTTAAAGACATTTCTGAAGGTGTCTAGTTACACTTTTTATTACACTTTCTCCACACAGAACTTGGACACAAAAGAAGGTGGAAAAAAGTCTCATGGTCGATCATTAATGGGCAACTTTGGTAAACACAAAGTAAGTAAAATGAGAGACTCCATTTACTGTTCTGGGACTGACAGCATTCCAGAGACCCTGGGAACATTTCATTGCTTGAGACAAGCTTGGTGGGTATGGGGGCAGTGAAGAAAGGCTGTGTAATTACATGTGGTGTCTCTGTTGCTGTTCAGAAGAGCATTAACTGCCAGCAGGATGGAGAACCCATAAATAATGAACAAAAAATCTCACATGACCAAAAGATCATCTTTACTACTGAGGTGGAATTGCTGATTTTCTGATCAAACTTGCAGCAGCAGAAGAGGAAGACAGACAAATGTGTTGACATATTCTTGTTTTCCCCACTGCTGACAATGTCTGGTTCACTCAGGGCCAGTTTCACCGTGTCCCTCCCATGGCTGTGCCACCAAGAGCTGTGCCCGTGCCTGCTCAAGGGGGCAGCTGTGACCTGGCTCTGGGCTCCTGCTCTGCACAAACCTGTTCTTTTCTCATCTCCTTGTGGTTTTGCATGTCTTGTCCTATTTAAGTTGTGGAGCTGCCAGGTCACACTCCCTGCTCTGCTGCCCTTCCCTGGATGGCTTCACTGAACCAGGCAAGAGCTGATGGAGTTCTCATGAGTGTGAGGTCTCATTTTACAGCTGGGCAGATCAGCCACCAAAAGGGACAGTGCATCCATGTGTCCTCCCATTCCCATATCCTGACAAATGCTCCTGACATCCATCTCCCCTATTCTCACACTCCCACGGTGCCTCAAGGCTTGGATTTATAGCCTCGACATGAGCTGATCCAGCTGGAAGCTTCCTTCCACCTGGAGTCAATTAGCAGATATAAAGTAAGTATATGGGCAGAGGGGCATGTGGTAGGGCTACAGCCCAGTCCCTGTGCCACCAAAGCCCCCTCTGCCCCACCCTGCCAGATGCTGGTGTTCCTGGTCTGTGCAATCCATGGTGAGAGCTGCACTGTGCAGGGAGCACACGCTGTGACTGATAATCCGAGCAGTGGTCTAGGAAAAACAGCAATTAAAGAATGTTTTGTGGAACTACATCAGCCCAACAGCACATCTGCCCTGAAGCCAGAGCCATCAAAAATTCCATAAGCAGATGGTATCAGGACTCATGTTTACCCTTCAATTCCAAGCTCACATCTGTTCAAAGTGCTCATATTTCCTTCAGCACCTTTTGCTCAGTGCACATTACTCACTCGGGGTGTGTTGATATCTCCAAGTAGCTGTTGAGCCTCATAGTGGACACTTCACATCACAACCTGTGCTCGCTGCTGGCCAGACAAGTCCTGTGGAATGAGATGTCACAGGCAAAAGTCAGCCACTGAGATCTGCTGGCTCTGTGGAGGGCTGGAAAGCATGTCAATAATTTAATTACTTCAGCTAGTTATCCTAATGGATACAGCAGGTTGGAAAGCCCATGTGTTTCATCTCTGCTGAAAAAATAAGAGTAGAAATAGATTTTTTTTTTTTTTAAATAATGATTGTATTGTAGACTGAGGCAATGGGGACATCCTGTAACTTTCTCCAATGCCTTTCCAGCTGGAGGGGTGCCTGGGAAAGCTGGTTACTATTGATACTTTTGCAGATACAGAATTATCTATCCAGCAATATTGACATGTCATGATTCAGGCAGCTCTTGTGCCAAGTGTATCCATGGATTAACTCTTTAAAAACTGCCAGTGGAGAGACAAAGACACTAATGCTGGTAGTTCCTGAAAATTAACTGCAAGGAACATCCTCAGTGCAGACCTTAAGTTCCAAAACTGAACCATGCAAATGATTTCCAATATAGTCAACTTTATGTCAGCACTAAACACAGCAAACTCAATAATGTTCGATATTGGTGTATCACAGCAGGAAGAAAGACATCAGTGCTCAATGAGCTGTATGAGCAAAAGGATGAGGAGCTCTCAGTTATATTGTTATTACCTCTTGATAAGAAGGGAATTAAATAACACTCACTTGAAGCTGTGGTTAGTATTATAAACAGTATAATGTTGAAATTGGAAACTGTATTAAATCATAGGTGCTTATGAAGCTGTTTTCTTTTCTGCACGCTATAATAACATAGAATAACTTGAATGTTTGCATGAGGGGCTCACAAGGGAGCAGAAATATCATGTTCTCAACTTCACTAATGCATTTGTTAAGTTTTCCATATTGGGGGAAGCAAAGGAAGGCAGAAGCAGTGCTCTGTATATTTAGATCCTACTGTGTGTTACTGTTTGTTAATTGTGACCCAATCCATTAGGATTCCAGCAGGACCAGTGCCCAGGGTACTGGAGCCAGGGCAGCACTGTTTTCCTCTTGTCAGGAGGGATAGGGGAGGAAGCAGCAGAGCACACAGTGGGCTGGAGTGGACCGGCCATTAGCAGAAAACACTTCCATTAGTCTTGGCTCTGCTTGCCAGCAGATAAACCTGCTCCATGGCTGCAGGCCTGGATCCTTTCTTGGGATGGAGGGAGATCAGGGCACGGGTGCTTTGTGCTGAATTTCCTTTGTGAAAACCCTTGATGTACCATCAGGGCTTCTGCTGTCAAAGCCCTGGGGGTCATCCTGTGTCCCTGCAGGACACTGGTCCTGAGCTGCAGCTGCTCCACCTACTCAACATAAACCACAGTAACATGGATTTCTAGAGCCACCCCATAAACTGACCCAGCTGTGCTTGGTTCTTTCCCCACAGAAAGCTGCAAAGGCAGCAGCCAAACATCACAGTGCATCAGATGAGGATGAAATCCAGCAGAACCCTTCTGGGAAGGAATCAGGGCAACCCCACAGGTGAGCAGGGAATCCCCCGAGTTGTGCAGCTCAGTTGAAGCCAGAGGCTTGTTTACTGCCATCAGCAGTTCCATGTCATTGCCTTGGAGAAGTCTGTGCCCAGGAGCACATGTATGACACATATGTCATGTGTGACACAGCGTTGGGGGTGTTTTGCTGTACCTGGTGTTTTGATTATGTTGACTGTCACAGATTGCAAACAGCAATTACCATCAAACTGGAAAGAAGTGTGACAGCAATGCTGTGCTAATGGAAAGATGCCAATCCCCATTTTGCCTGCTGTAAATGGTGCTCAAAGCAAACCATGCAGGTTAAATAAGGTGCATCACAGCCCAGGCAACTTTATTGCGTCTGAGAACGTAAAGAAAAAGCAATCAAAACAGTGCCATTGAGAATGCATTTTCTGTCACCGAAATGCTCCTTGGTTTTGTCTAGAAGAGCCACGGTGCAGCTGTTTCATTATGTTTTAAATGAAAAGTTTTGTTTGTGTGTTGGGACTGTGGAGGTGCAGGGGAACAGCTATCCCAGAGCCCCCTCCAAGGAGGTTTGCTGCACACAGCTCCCTCCTCACAGGGATTGAAAAGAACAGGAAGGGGATTGAAATAGGCCTTAAATACTGACAATTCCCATTTTGTATTGTTGCGTGTGCTACCCCAGCAGACTGGCTCGTCGGAGGAAGACGGTGAAGCTGTGCCGAGCTCTGTCTGACCTGGTGGTTTACACCAACTCCGTGGCTGCCCAGGATATCGTGGATGACGGTACGGCTGCTGGCACAGGGCCTGCCCCTGCCTTTGGTACTCGGCACAGAAATGGGCTGAGTCTGCTGGTACTGGTCACAGGACTAGAGCTAAACCAGAGCCCACCCAGGCTCTCCTTCCCCAGCAGTGAGATGCTGTGGGCATACTGCCAGCAGTAGGTTTCTCTGTGGATTCTTCACTCATGGTTCTGCAGGAGGAAAGGCCCCAGCAATCAGCTGGAGCTCTTGGTTGGCTTTCAGGTCTGGAAACTTGAGGGTAGAACATAAAACCCTCCTGTATGGGGAAGCTGGTGGATTTAGTTAAGGAAGGTGCATGATTTGTATAAGACAAGACAATCTGTCCTTGTAACTTTGGACTAAACCTCATGTTTCCCTTGATTAATACCAGTGTAATGAGGTCTGAGTTCAGGCCCCATCTGGGATTGATTTGCCACCTGTTTGTTATTTAACCATAACACAGGATCAACAGGGAACGTGCTGTCATTCAGTGAAACCAGAGCCCACCAGGCAGTGCAGCAGAAGGCTGAGCAGTTCATGCTTTACAACCAGAAACAGCTGACCCGGATCTATCCATCAGCCTATCGGATCGACTCCAGCAACTTCAACCCTGTTCCCTACTGGAATGTTGGCTGCCAGTTAGGTATGTGTGGCATTGCTTCCCATTTCTTGTGCATGTGCTAAGAAATATTATCTTTGTCAATGACGTCTGAGTTTTCTCTTTCAGTGGCTCTGAACTACCAGTCTGAGGGACGTGTAATGCAGTTAAATGAAGCAAAATTCAGGGTAAATGGCAACTGTGGTTATGTCCTCAAACCTCAGCAGATGTGCAAAGGTAATGTCCCCCTGTACATTTATTAGTGTAACTGTCAGGCCTTTCACAAAGTGTCCTCACGGTGACGATGTGAAGGCACAAGAAAGGAAAGTAAGAACAAATACAGAATCTTTCATATTTCCATGCATTCATAGAAAAGAATTCTAAAATTAGTAACAGCTGCTCCATTCTCTGTTTCTTATTTGAAACTGAATTTTGGCTATTTGTTTGCATCTTGGGAGGTGATATTTATCCTGTGTATTGTTTTCCTTACCCTTCTCATTTTTCCCATCTTTTAGGCACATTCAACCCCTATTCTGCTGATCCCCTTCCTGCCAGTCCTAAAAAGCAGCTTATTCTGAAAATCATCAGTGGGCAGCAGCTCCCTAAGCCTCCTGACTCGATGTTAGGGGACCGAGGAGAGGTGAGATCTCTGATCCCAACAGGTCCATGGGAGCTCCTGGAGTGACAGGGCAGCATGAGACTCAGACTTTCTCCTTATTGAAATGCCCCAGTAAATCTCACATATTGTCAAGCTTTTGGTCACTAAATACCCCTTTTTCCCCTCAGTCTGGCACATGATGTTTAAAAACTGATTTGCTTTGTACTCTAAGGGTGACTTGACTTGTTTGAAAATTAGTCATAGCTGGCCATAGCTCTGGAGACTACAAACCATACGTTAACTTGGATTTCATAAAACCATTTCCCATGATATTGCTGCTTGCAAATTCATGTCAATCAAGGGGATTTGAATTCTCATATGAATTTAAATCAAGTCTCTGCATGGATTTCTTAAAAATTGATCTTCACTTGTATCTCTGGCTTGCTTTTAAAATATTTTGCTTTTAAACAATAGATAATAGATCCCTTTGTGGAGGTGGAGATCATTGGGTTACCTATTGACTGCTGTAAAGATCAGACCAGGGTGGTGGATGACAATGGTAAGATAATCTTAAGCGATTTCTTCTTCCTAGAGTAAAATATAAAGTAATTATAAATGATTCAGGGTGTGTTATTACTTTCTAAATTGCAAAGCTTCTTATCTGATGAAAACAAATGATTGTGTTTTAACAAATTAATTCTGGTTTCTAGATAGAATTTCTGGTGTGGGAGACAGCCAAGCTAGAGGTGTAAGGCAAGAGCTGTTCACCACATTGTCTTTCTCCTGGAATGTTCTTGACTCTCCTTTATGAAGAAGTTCAAATATAAATATATCTATCTATCCATGTCTCTCTATATATCTGTCTCAGTTCTGCAAAACACAAGCTTACTGTGACATCCCTGCCAGCTTCCCAGGCAGAACCATTTTGTTTTTAAAGCAGTCCAAGAGACAAATCTCACATTTAATGACTGACATGGTGGAGATTGAGAGTGCCCAGATCCAGATGAATAAAAAGTAATGGGTTTTCATTTCTGCTGCTTGTTTCCTCCTGCTATGCCTTGTGAGAATTGAGGACAGCACTTGCTCTGGACTTGTTTCCCAAACTTTGTATCCTGTTTGCTTTGCAGGGTTTAATCCTGTTTGGGAGGAGACTCTCACCTTTACCATCCACATGCCTGAAATAGCCTTGGTGCGATTTCTTGTCTGGGACCATGATCCAATTGGGAGGGACTTTGTGGGACAGAGAACTGTAGCCTTCAGCAGCCTTGTGCCTGGTGAGTCCTGCTGGTTCTCCTTGGCCTTGGAAATCCAGCTGAAGAACAAACAGCTTTGGACCTAAAGATGAGGTTCCCAGCATAAGATACATGCTTATATCTGTGTGACATCGTGTACAGGCTTGGACAACTCTCCTGTTCTCTCAGGGTGGTTTATTCACCAGTACTTGAAGGAGTTTCATTGTCTGTGTGTTTGGAAATTACTACTGGTCTTATTAATAACTTGGAGACAATTTATACAGGGGGCTTGGAAACCTGTGAGAACATAAGAGAAGTTTACTAAAGGCATAAGGTGGCTTTCTCCATATACACCACTTTTATACAGTCATTGCCAAATGTACATAAAATGCAAGCTGCTGGTTCTTTGTGATTATTTGTTTGAAATATTTTTGTTTCTGTTTCACCAGGCTATCGACATGTGTATTTGGAAGGACTGACAGAAGCATCCATATTTGTTCATATAATCATTAATGAGACCTATGGAAAGGTAGGTATAGCTGGAAATTTACATCTTCCTTCTGATAAAAATGGATTTAAATATACCACAGCCCCTCACAGGATTTGTGTTGGAGTGCCCAGAAGGCAGAAGGAGGAGACTCATAGTGTGGGGGGCTCCTTGCAGGAGATCTGCAAGGAAACCACAACATACCATTACTCTGCTCTTAGTGTGCATGTACTTACAGGTTTTTTTTCTGCACCTAGTAATTATCATGTCTACATGCAGGAAGTAGATTTCTTTAGTGGGTTAAACTGATTTTATTCTCAAAGTAAATCTTGAGAACTGTAACTGCACCAGAACACGGTATATGACAAGCTATATTTAGCAGCTAATTTAATCAATTTAAATTAACCTACTTTAATATTAGGTTATAGTGCATACATTTTGCTTTTCTGCTAACTTTGAAATCTTTTTGAAATGAAAGTAAAAGCACAGTGATTTTTCTCTGCATTTTTCTTCAGCTGCCTTCCTGAGCTGTTTAGAGGAGATAAGTAGTGCAAAGAAATTAAGGCCATGTTCAACAGGGTGCTGAAGCAAAATAGCACTTATGCAGTGATTTAAGAAAGAGAGAAACAGAAAAAAAGCACAACCAAACCCCTGACTTTTATGAAGGGTCTAGGTTGCAGAGGTTGGCTCTCAGTCTTTGTCCCCTCTGAAAGAGGATGCAGAGAATGATATGACAAATGTGTAAACCCACAGTTGTGCCACATCCAAGGAAAGCTCAGTGGAAAAGACAGAAAAAAAAGTCATGGAGAAAGGCCCAGGGCTGAGATCTGGTGTATTCCAGATTCTCACTGAACACTACTACCTTTATCCTCCCTCATCCCATGTGAATGGGATCACAGCTTGGATACAGCTGGGGGCATCTGTGAAATCACAACGTGATGGTTTGTAGGGGCCTGTTTGGTTGCTGCTCTTAGCTCATTGGCTCTTCAAAGAAGAAATATGCTCAAGAAATCCAGTAAAGAGCAGCTTCAGAGGGAAGGCAAGAGAAGGAGGAGGGAGACCCCGTGGTATTTGATCTGTCACTTAGTCTGCTCATCTAATTCTCCCCTGAATGATGGGCTGTATTATTGTTCCTCATAGACTGAACGCATGTTTTTGTCCATGTGAGTGAGGACATCTGGTCAAGCTTCTGGGAGACACTTGTATTAGACTAATAAATAGTTTTAAATGGCTTGCTGTATATTAACTTATTTGCTTGTGTGGCAGTCTTGAAAACATTAGCCAAATGGATTTGCATTTTTTTTGCCTTTCAGTGGAGCCCTTTAATCCTCAACCCCAGTTACACAATATTGCACTTTCTAGGAGCCACAAAGGTAGAGCTCACAAGCATGTACTTTGCACTTGCTGGGCACAGATTTTCCTATGGTTCCTATTTGCATGATCTGCAGCTGCCAAACTTGCATCATCTCCATTCAGGCTCTGAGACATCTGAATATTGCTTTGGTGGAGGCCATGCATATAAAACCCTATGTTAATGTGCAGCCTGTCACTGCAGTCACTTCTTAGAGCTTGTCAGCTCCCATCAGGAGACTTGGAGTAAACCTCTCCTGTAGCTGTGGCAGGCTGCCATCCTAATGAGGAGAAACACAGACATGCATGAATCCATGGAGATCTGAGAGCTCCTTGGTCAGAGTGGATGTGAGTGGCTTGGTGTGGATTTTCGCTTTGCTGCATTTTGAGCTTTGTCTTCATCATTCACAAACGCTCTGGAAGCAGCTCTGTTTCTTGTGTTCATTATAAATGAGTCTGAACACACCCCAAACTGAGGGTTCTCCTTGCCATTTCAGAGCAAGCAGTTGATAGGACTCCGAGGGCTATTCAACAAGAACCCCAAGCACAGCTGTGCCGAAGGCAGCGGGAACTATGTCCGGAAGAGATCTATTGGTGACCGGATCCTGCGGCGCACAGCCAGTGCACCAGCCAAGGGCAGGAAGAAAAGCAAGATGGGTTTCCTGGAAGCTGCTGAAATTAAAGACAGTGCATCTGAACCAACAGACCTGAAGGACAAGGAAGGAGTCGTTCGACGCCCCAACCGGAGTTTGCAGGCACGTCCTGCTTCCATGCCTGTGGACAAGTATCTCCTGGTAGGACTGCCCAGCCCAGCTGAGGACACTGCCCAGGATGCCAAAGGGAAAGAAAACACATCTGGTAAGATGTTTCCAAAATTGCTTTTCATGTAGTAAGTTGAAATATTCTCTCCAAAAGCTTAGCCTCTGTGCAAGTAGATTTATTCTACTCGAAGAATTACTGAGCAAAATTATATATGCTGGAGATTGTAGTATTTTATCAGCTCCTTAAGTAAGTGACACCCTGCAAAGCTGTCTACTCTGCAAACTGGGTGAATAGATTATAATAATTCCTGGTAGTGCTCCTAAAGGACACCTGCCAAATGTCTTTTTGTAATTTAAGAACCAAACCTCGATTGCACTTCATCAGTTTCTGGTTTCCTGCTGTCCCTTTACAGACAGTGCTCCTGGCAGGGTGGGGTTCCTCTCTCATTTTCCAGGAGGAAGAGCAGCATGCAGCATATGTTTTTGGTAATAATGTGCCTAAAGACTCTCGAATAGAAGGGGGTAAAAGTAGGTCAAACTTTGTATCCAACAGACTTGATATTTGGGTCTTAGCCTAGGCCACTGAATTTGATCAATTTATATGGAAAGCATGTGTTAAGAGAAAATCTTGGTCTTCTATAATTGATACACAATATGATTTAATTCCTGAAATAGGGGTTTTTTTCTGAGTCTATCCAGCAATAATAGTCCTGGTTTTGAAATCCAGTTATTCCCACGACTGCAGCAAAATTAGTGTGTTGGACGTGCCTGATAATTGATTTACTGGAATACTTAAATAGTCTAGGCAGCTTTGAGTACAATGGCTGTGATTCATTAGACCTGCTGTCTCCACCCTGAGCTAGTCCCTGGTCTGGGGTGTCTGTACTGCTTTTGGGGGCTGGTTGTGGTTTATTTAAGAAGAGTGAATGCACTTCCAGAGGCTCTTCCCAGATACTAAGCTTTGAGCTGGCTCTGGCAGCCCAGATTTGAGGGACAGTCCTGAGGGACTGCTGGAGCAGCACAGCCAGCAGCACCATCGCTCTGACCTGGTGAGGGGCAGAGAGCACCCTGAGAACCTCCCTTGGCCAGGGGGTGACAGAAATGCGGCTCTGCTCCCACTATTTTCAGCTGTGGAGCAGCTGCTTCCAGTAACTGCAGGAGCCACTGAAATATAACTACCTGGCCCAGATGATAAGCTGTCTTCGTGCTGCTGGCCCTATATTAATGGCTTGGAGGGAGCAGTTAATCTCCACATTGCTTGTAAAAGAAGTTCTTTAGGAGAAACAGTGAGCAAAATTGGCCCAGGCCTTTTTCTACCACCCTGAGAAGAAACTGTAGGCAGGAAAAAGGATGTTCATAGTAAAGGAAAACTCTGAAATGCTGTGTTTTAAATTGAAAGATCATCTAGACAAGCCTGTGAAGATGATATAGCTCAGCCATTCCTCGCAACAGATGTAATAATTTCTAGATATCTTTACCTAAAGCTGCTACAGACTAAGGCACAAGAAACTTTCACACTTTTTGGAGGTCACAGGTATTTACTTCCAGCAAAGTAACCTTTGCAGAAAGCACAGGTCCTGTGAGATGACCTAAAAAGTTGTAACGGGACGAATCCTGCCCCTTCTAACTGTGAGAGGGATGGAACCTGTCTCCTAGAGGCTCCATAAGGCTTGCTCCATAACCCTGTGGAAGAGGTTGTCCCACAGAGATATCTCTGGCTAAAATGCTGTGACTGAACATATCTCTGCTGCTCCACTGGAATTATGCCAAGGGGACAGTGTGCTGTCCATGTTCTTCTCTGCTTTTTTATAGAAAAGATAAATCTACAAATCAAAGAAATGCGCATCTCTTCTATCCTTCTCCAGGAGCACTGGAAACCGTGGGGACTTTTCAGGTTTTGGAGGTTGGCGTTTAATGCCATGTCCGTTCGAAGCAGTTCCTACTCCACCGAGGGGGTTCAGTCACTGTTAGAGAATTTTCAGGGCTCCTTTTGCTTCTTCCAAGGGCATCCGATTTCTAGCAAACATTAAACCAGTATATATTGTGCCAAGCTTACTTCTTTAGGCCCTGCTTAATTAAATCTCCAAAGGAATGAGTCATGGAGCTCAGGCTTGGCACATAAAGACAAGTAAGAGGATTTGGTGAAGAAAATATCTAATGTGTGTTTTTCAAGGAATTCAACCTCTTGCTCTTGTCAGTGCGGCATGCTAGTGGAAGATCAAAATGCAATCCTTAAATTGTACCACTTTGCAATAACCACGTCTGGAGTACATCTCCTTGATGCTTTTTACTCAGCTTGAAGCATGCATCTTGTTTTCAAGTGTTGTGTGTTTTAACAGAGCTGTTTTGTTCTGTCTTTATTGCCACGCTTCTTTATAGTACAAATCTGACTAGGAACACAGCTGAAGGTAATGCCACGTGCAAGCTCTGATATGGTACCTCATTAACATTACTTACAACAAATATTACATCACCTGCCTGATGTAATAGACATTCCAAGGAAGTTTCAATGAAGTGCCTGCAGTTGTATTTTTCCATTTATTCATATCACTCAGATAATTTGTACTAAACCTGCACAACCCCATGATTGAGTTCTGTCACAACTGTACCTAATTTTGCGTTCTCCATTTGTCTGTCTAAGGACAAAATAGTTGTTGTTAGACAGAACAGAGTCTTGTATGCAACTAATATGTTTCTTATTTAATTTAGCCAACAGTGATGTCAATACAAATGAGAAGGAAACAAACTTGAAAGAATCTGTTTTTCCATGTTTGGAGCAAACAGCAAATACTTCAAACTTGGCATCTCAGTTCAAGAGGGAGAATGACCAGAAGGATTCTACATCTGACTCTTTGGTACCACCTCCACAGGAGCAACCTGAACACTTAGTTTTTGCAAGTGGTGTAGCTGAAACAAATCACCTCAAAGACTGTCAGGAAAATAATCTTTCTGGTGAAACTGTCCTGCCAGTGCAGGACTCTGAACTCTCCACAAGAAAACCACACGACAAAAACTGTGCAGACAATAAAAAGGAAGATGACACAAGAGGGTCTAAGGAGGAGGTAGTCACTCTTGTAGGGACTTCTCTCTTTCAAAAAGCAGAGATGCAGAATCACAAATCCAACATCAAAAAAAGCACTGCAGCACCTTTTTCTTCGACTGACATTTCTTCTCCCACTTGCCCTGACAGCCCTGACTTGCACTCCACGCTGGCCATGCAGGACAGTGACATCTCTCGCCTCATTGATGAGGTTTCTCTGGCGACTGAGAGCGAGCTGGACAGCACCATGTCCGCTCTCCTTGGGCAGGTTGATGTCACAGGTGACCAAACCCACCTCACTGCTGTCTCCAGCCTCCACGGCAGCAGCAGCCAGACCTCCAGTGTGCTGGCTGCACACCCACGGGGGTTTGCTGCGGATCTGAGCAGCCCCTGCAAGCACAACTTCACTCCCACAAAACCCACCAAATCCCTATTATTCTCCACTCCAGACACAACCATGTTCTCCAACCCAGAGACTACAGAGTATTCCATGCACACAATTATTCGGGGGGCAACTCTAGCTTCAGAATGTGAGACCCACAAAAAAAAATTTAATAGTCTAGAAAATAACTTGCCTGGCTCTCCTCATACTTCACCTCTCTCTTTAATAAATGCAAATTCCAAAAGAAATTGTGGAACAAAATCTGGACTGAGCTGGGAAGCCCCTGAACCTGCCAGTTCTTTTGCTTCCAATAACCTCATATTTGAGGAGACACTGGTTGACCCTCTCCCTGGTGAGAGCTCAAACAGCAGCAGCCTCGTGGAAGTCGATGGGGATTCCCAGGATCTCCTGGTAACTGCCTGTGAGTACAAAAGGGAGGACATGAGCCAGTTGGCTTCTCCTTTGAGACTGAGGCAAAAGCAGGACACTGGGCATGGTGGTGAGAGGACCTGTGGGAATAGCACAATTGTTGGGCTCTTTGCCACTGCCCGGGACTGCTTGGACGACATCAGGACTGCAGGGAGGCAGCTCCCTTTTCCCACGTGTGAAAATGCTGGGGTTTTGTGTCATCATCCTTCAGATAAGCAGACAAATGTAACGTGTGCCCCTGAGAGAGCCCAGCTCAGCACAGCCCCTTCGGTGCTCCCAAGTGCTCTGCCTCTCCCCCCACACCCGGCCATCCAGCAGAGCAGCCCCTGCAAGTCCAAGAGTCTGGGAGACCTGACATCAGAGGATATTTCCTGCAATTTTGAGAGTAAGTACCAGTACATTAGCAGGAGCTTTATCTCATCGGGCATGAGAGACAAGAAACTCGCTGCCATGAGGAACCTGAGGCCGCACTCGCCGGACGCTCTGACAGAGCAGCTGAGGAAGCTGCTGTCCCTGGAGCAGGAGGACGGCCGGCACACACTCTGCTCCAGGCAGGTGGATGACTGTCCCAAAGCCCTGGTCAGGAAACTGTCCTCCAGGAGCCAGAGCCGGGTACGGAACATCGCCAGCCGTGCCAAGGAGAGGCAGGAGGCCAGCAGGCAAAAACCCCCTGGCACAGGCAGCATAGCAGGGGTGGTCCTTCGGAACAAGCCCTCGACGTCCCCCCATGGGATCAACAGGCATTCCACAGGCTCCTACATCGCCAGGTACCTGCATGGCTTTCCTGGGGAGGCCGTGGAGGGCCGGGGGGCTCCTGAGGGCTCGTGCACAGCTCTGCACTACGGCTGTGGGGACCGGTTCCACAGGCACGACTCTGTCCTGCAGCTGCAGCCCAGCACAGAGGACCAGCCTGAAATCTACTTCCTCCTGAGACTGTAATTTGTATATAAATGTACATCTTCAGAGTTTACAAACACTTCCATTGAAATGAAGGATTTTTAGGGAGAAGCACTGTTCGGAGGGTTTAAATTATTTAGAAATGCAATTTCATGCTACTGATTCAGCCGTGATTTACCGTGCCCTTTCCTGTCAGAGGTGGTGTAAACAGGAACCACCTTATTGGTGCATTACTTTGACTCAGAAACTGTGAAGTCTGGGGCTGTGCATGCAGTGAGCATTTGTAGCATTCTGTGTCTGTAATGCTGAAAGCTGACATTGCAGCAGGTGCAATGGCATTGTTTTCCTCATGTCCCATTCTTTTGGCTGGAAAAACACTTTTAGTGATCACTTTTGGCCTTTTGTGTCGATTCTGTGAAGCACTGTGGTGTCTGGAATGGGTCACAGCCTTGGGGTCGGATGCTGGACTGGGGCTCATTGTGCCCAACAGGCAGCGACCCCTCCTTAGCATCACTTTTTCCTACTTGTTTTTATTAATTTGCCATGTTTTCATGTATGAACTATGATTCTACAGCAAATGAATTGTAGAATTAGGGTTAGTCCAAATCTGTGAGTCGTGTAGATTTGTCTTCCACCCTCTCTATGGAGTATGACAACAGTTGTCTTCCTTTGTGGTCACCGTGGTGAATGCTGATTTTGGGACAGAGTGGAATGAGGGAGTAATTCTGCATTTGTGAATGAAAACACTTAATTTCTGCATATTTTGTTATGTATTTTTGCTCTTGGGTGTGTGTGTAGCTTCAGTGCAGTAGCAGATCCATTTTCTGTATATTTGTAATTTTATTGCTAAACTGTGGACTGTCAGTGGGATATTTAAAGCTGACATTGTAGAGGGACTATTTTGACTGTTCACCTTTTTGTATGAAGGCTGAAAATGAATTGAGTAAAGGAATCTCAAACCTGAAGCTCCCCTATAGGGAACAACATAGCTTTATTTTGGTTTTAAGATATTCTTTGTCTTTGCTGTAAGTTTTCTGATATGTAAAAGATGTACCTTTTACCTCTTTCTTTTGTAATGCAGAGTATTATTATTCTTGAAAACATCATTAAAATAGATTTTTAAGCACTTGGTTACATGTTTTCTGAAACTGTAGCAAATAGATTTATGCTGATCCTAGGAGTAGTTAGTGACTGCAGACATCTGTCTTGGCAGGAACTTGCAGTCAGGTTTCACAAGTGGAAAAATTCAGTTATTTCACGTGATGGTTCTTAGCTGGAGATCAGCAGTCAAGCTGTTGTCACCTTTCTGGATCAGAAGCCACATTTGAGTGTTCCATTCAAGCTCTCACACGCGCAACTGGCTGTTTTATCACTTGGGAGAGAAGAGTGAATTTTCTAAATAAAAAGCATTTTTCCATGGAGGAACAGAACCAGATACTAGATTGATCCTTTAAGCTTTGGACCTTCTACTGGATAGAATTTCTATCCAGTACCTGTGATGTACTTTGGAAGGTGATTGAAGCCTTGTAAAATTGCCTTATAATTAAGCAAATTATAAGATCTCCATTGCAGAGATGAAAAAACTTGAAGATGGTTTCTAGCTTTAATTGGAATTAATTTAGAAACATTGTATGGAGCTTGAAGGAGGTCAGAATAGATTCTTGTGGTGGTGTTTTATCACTTAATCTCTTATACTGTTCTCTTAATTTTAGAAGGTAATTCAGATGAGGGCAGCTCTTTGTGTGACAGTGAAATTCGGCTGATGAAACGGGGCAGGGTTTCTGTAGTGCAGACTCAAGCCAAAGGCAGATCAGGCTCAGTGGTTTTTCCTGTCTTACTGATTTAGTATTTGGGTTTTTTTCTTCCCTTGCCTCACTGAGAATCAAATTCTGTGTTGTTTGCACAAGTTTTTTGGGTGGTGTAGCATTGGGATGTGCCAAGATCTTCTCACCTCTTGGTGCTGGGACACTGAGTCTGGAGAACTCGGGTCAGAAGGTTCAGGGTGTTCAGGGTCCTGTTATGACACATCACAGGTGAGGAGGAAAAGAGTGTTTGTGTCAGCTGCCACTGATCTCTGCTCCTGAGTGCTCCGTTGAGCATTCTGGGGGCCTGAACATGCAGAACTGATGAGAAACACTGTATTTGTGTCTGTGTGCAAAGGTGATGAAATAAGAGAGAAGTTTTTAGTCTGCAGAGCTTAAATTTCAATAAGTTGTATTTAGAAATGGATTTGGACCTTAAACTTGTGTCTTAACCCATGAGGAATGCAGGAAATGACAGGTGTTGTGGACAGGGACCTGAAAACATCTGTCTGAGCACCCCTCTGCACAGGGCAGCTTGGTAAGGGGATGGGCTGTTCTGAACACTGGAAGCAAACGTGGTGTACGAAGTGTTTGGACTGGAGAGGGCTCTAAGCCAAAGTGAGAGACATTCTCTCTTGCTTCTATATTCATAATTAAAAAAGAAAAAAGATGATTTGTAAACATCAAGTGTTCTACGGTATTATTTTGTACATATAATAGACAAGACTTAAATTTAGTATTTTCTATTAAAGCGAATGCCCCAGGTGTCTACAAGATGATAATCATTTGACCATCTCTCTCTTAATTTGCTAGAAATGGAGAGGACTCAGACTGAAAGGAAGACCCTGAGACCCAGAGAAGCTGAGTCTATGCAGCCCTTGCAGAATAGGCAGGTGAAGATTCATGGGTGCTATTTCTACTGTTAAATATGTGTTCAGTTCTTCACAGAATTAGAACTGTTCTATAACTGTTCAAGTAAAGATGCTTAAAACCTCAAAATTTCAATTTCTTTTCCAGATGAGAGTCTGTATAAACAATAATTTATCCTTTGCTTAAATCTCTCCATATTGCTCTGAATCTGGAATGTACAAATAGTAGAAACGTAGGGCAAGGACAAGAGATGGAACAGAAAGACACCATTTATCTGATAAACTTGTACTTTTTTGTGTGCTAAGTGAGAGGTTAAGATAAATTGGAGATGGGCAGATGCTCCAGTTAAGTCACTTGGTGTAAACCCATTATTTTATGGGGGATTTATTGCATTCTGTACCAGGTTATAGTCTCAGTTCCAATGGATTTCATATATATTCAAGATTTCTATTATCATTTCATATATATATCAATATGTAATATTTATTCAGTTTTTAGTTTAAATAAACAAGCTTCATTTTCTTTCATGGAATGGAAGGGATATAAACAAATTTTCCTGCTGCCAATCCAGCTGCTCCAGTGAAGATGTTCCTGTCATAAAGATGTCCTGGGATACCTGAAGCCGCTGCTGATGTGCAGAGGGTGGTGTTCCTGGTGAGTATTGGTGCTACCAGCACACAACTGGTGTGAGGTAGCTGTGGATGATGTGTGACACTCTGAGTCAGGAGTGTTTGTGTCCCTGTGAATTTGTGCTGCAGGGATGGTTTGGTGTCAGAGATGATCCAACCCAAGGGAAGTGCTCCGTAAGCAATGGCTGGGCAGCTGCAGGAATGGGAGAGTTTGGGAAAGCTGAGAATGTCTCCTTCCCCGGCTTTGGGTGCTGATCACAACTGAAGGGACACTGCTCAGAAATGAAGCACAGTCTGAATGGAGTCTTTAAGCCCCTGTGAACATCTGGGACATGGATTATAAGGAGCATTGTACGGAGCCAGGAGTCTCAGACATGTGGAGAGAACAGACCAGCACCATTCAATTTTAGTCCTGTCCCACATTTAATTAAACCATGTAACAACAAGGCTGCAGCTTGCAGAAAATCTATCTAGTGAAGGCTGTTTTGGTGCAGAAAAAGTAAAGGCTAGTAGTTCACATCCTGGGTTAGCAGGCCTAACTTGCTTTACTAATTTACAAAACAAAGCCTAAATTAAGGTGGTCAAGAATCTGCAGAGAGGTAAGAGCAGCAAAAGTTATATTGGAGTATTACTTTTGAGAAATTAAATATTTTTTTATTCAAACCCAGAAAGAGTCTGTAATTACCTTTTTTGTTGTTTACTGGAATATCTCCTGCCCCTGCTTTTTTGTAGCATTGGTACAAAACACTCCTGGTGTTAGGGATCCATTCCACATTCCTCACTCCTGGCAGAGGAGCACGTGTTCTGATGCTTTGCTCAGAGGGCTTTCTTCCTAGGTTTCCCATTCTCATCTTAAGTAAATTGAAGTAAAAAGAATAAAACATTTCCTGAAAGAGCAGACAGAATTTCACCCAGAAAGCATGTTGAGTCAGGTTTGTTCTTGGACTGATGCTCATTTGGATTTGTTTTGATAAGATTTTAATGCTGTTCCTGTTGGCAACAGGGAAAACAATGTGCAGGACACTCGGTCCCACACAGAAGACAGTAAGGCAAAGAGATTACATTGATCACAGATCTGCTTAGACAGGCAGGGGAGAAATAAATTGAATTTCTAGCAGAGATTATCTTATAAAGTCCTGTGTTGATTGAAACAGAAAGAAATGAAAATGAGCAGTGCCTGGCTGGCCTAGATGAGGCGGAATTTTGTGTGTGTAGAAAGCCATGGATGTGGAAATATCTTGTATGAATTTAGTCTGGAGAGTTTGTACCTGAGGAGCACCATGAGCATCTATGCAAGTGGAGTCACATGGATCTCATCCCTGCCCTTGTTCTTTGGTTCCGTGTGTGTGCACTGAAGGCACAGGAGAGGAAAGGGGAAAAGAGAGTTAGAGATTCTGCATGGTCTGAATTTTCACTAATTGCTTGGCTGAGCATTTGCAAATAAAGATAAATCTCTTTTTTCCTGGTGAGTGCCTTTAGAAGAAATATCAACTTCCACTTCAGACTTCATAATGACGTGGAAATAGTTCCTCCATATTCAGACCAAGGAGATCTTTTCCAAACTGAACAATTCAATGATCTAATCCTGGCGTGCAGGGTATGCACCATGCACAAAATACACCATGGGTGGGAATTCTGGTGTCCAACAGCCCAAAACTTTAGGTCTGGGCCAGCACAGAGATAAAACTTGGATCAAACATTCCTGCAGCACTGCCTGGGATTTGTTGTTTCCCCTTTAGGACCAGTCCTAGGGTTGAAGCACCGAATTAGATCCGCTCCATGGCCTTTGTGTGACAGTGATTTCCCTAGAGCTCTGTTGCTTCTGGTCCATGTGATGTGCTGTAATGGCATTAGTTGGATGGTTAATTAAAGTACATCTGGATATAGACTTAAATTTGTCAGTGGAGTCAGATGGTATTTGTGGGATGCTGTTTTAAGGAGTTATAGTCTTAAGGAAGTGCATTTTTAAGGGCGACAGATGTCTTGAAGCAGATGATTAATTTATGCCTAGCTTTCAAGTACTCATTTAACTTAGAGACTTTAAAATGGATTCTTCAATTTAGTGCTTCACATCTTAAAAATTTATAGTCAAAATCTTATTTTACTTAAAGATATGTTTATCTAAAGTGATACTTTTAAATTCAGTGAAGTTCTGCAAAGGAACACTGCTCAGAGAAGAGAATATGAGAGTTCCATAGTGCTGCAAATCATGTTAATTTGACTTTCTGATTTCCAGCACTACTAGTATTTCTTTTCGGTAAAATGGAAATTTAGTTGCATCTGAGTGGATCCTCTGGCAATGCAGAGTTCAACAGAAGAGGGAAACCAATTGAGTGCTGAATTTGGGTTGTCAGTGCAGATTTGGGGTGTAACTGATGAAGTCAGTGTAGTTTCTGTAGATATGTGCTGGCGTGGGATCTGTTTCTTGTCTGCTTGGTGGGAGTTGGTCCGTCTAAAGCTGTTCCAAAGGCACCAGGGATGGAAGTTTGCTTTAAAACATTCAAGTTTGTTGTACTTTTTCAAATCTAATCTTTAAACAGAGGTGATGCTGAGTAAGGAAGATGGTAATTAATATTTTTGTATTTATTTTGTCTTGAGAGTAAAATGTTAAATATTCAAGATATGCCTGGCCTTCTTAAGGATGAGGGTGCATGTGCTGTTTGAATTAATTTAAATAAATAGCACCGATATTTAACAGCACCCCCACTTTTCTCGTGTAGCTTGAGAGAGAACCTCATTGTGCATATAATTTGCATAAAATGAGGCTTTTGCATTAATCAGCTGCAGGGCTGGAGCCCCTCTGCTCTGGAGACAGGCTGGGAGAGCTAGGAGTGCTCACCTGGAGAAGAGAAGGATCCAGAGACCAGAGAGCTCCTTCCAGTGCCTAAAGAGGCTCCAGGAATGCTGGAGAGAGACTTTGGACAAGGGATGGAGGGACAGTACAAGGTGGAATGGCTTTTCACTGCCAGAGGGCAGGGTTAGATGGGATAGTGGGAAGGAATTGTTGGCTGTGAGGGTGGTGAAGCCCCAGCACAGGTTGCCCAGAGAAGCTGTGGCTGCACCTGAGTCCTTGGAAGTGTCCAAGGCCAGGTTGGACGGGGCTGGAGCAACCTGGGATAGTGGAAGGTGTCCCTGCCTATGGAAGGGGGTGGCACTGCATGAGATCTGAGCTTCTTCTCAACCCAGACCCTGCTGGAATTCTGTGATGGTTCTATGATTCCTAATCCTGGAAGATCATCCTTAGGATTTTCTGGAGGAGACGCTCCAGGCTCTGGCTGCATTCACAGGATGTGGAAGGTGATTGTTCTTAATTGTGTGTTTGTTAGCTCTCTAAAGCTAATTGAGAGTTAAAGCTGCTGCATGGAGGTGTGGGAACACCAGAGCCATGAGGCTGTAGTTGCAGTGGGATCCTTCCCCATCCAAACAGTGTAAAGGAAAACTGCAAAGGATTCCATCTTTCTGCATTTCCCTGAAGCCAATATGTGCTTTTATGAGATAAACCAAGACTTACTAATCAATATAGTTTTTAATTGGAAAGATAAATGCTCAGCAGCCTCTGGTGCCCATGCCTCAGTGTCCATGCCAGGTGCTGAGCCAGCCTTGCAGCAGGAATGCTGCTGGACATGACAACAGGAGCCAAGGGAACAAGGCTGATCTACACATGTCCAGGAAATTGTCCCTTTGGTTTTCTTGCTGAAAAGCCCTTTTTTTACTCAAAAGATGTGTTTCTTTTGCCAGTAATTCAGGTTCATCCATCACTGGGTTAAGTGGGATCTAGGCCCTGCTCTGCTGTAGGTCTTTGCTGGGAATGATGCAGAGGGATTCTCTCCAGAGCCAGATGAAACTGCTCCTCTCTCTGCCATGGTTTTGGCAGCACCTTCTGCTGCACAAAAGAGATTCCGAAAGCTCAGCAGGAGAAATTCATACAGCAATGGCCAAGTGCTGCTTTGGACAGGAGGCTTTAAGCAAGGAATAACTCCATGAATTTTCTTTGCACTATATAATCATATAAATTAGACCAAAATTCTGAGTTGGACATACACATTAAATATATTTACACTTTTTTGAAAGTGAAAGAATTGTAATGGCAATTTTGGGGTACTGATCCACTGAACATTTGCCAGGCTCAACACTCAGTGCAGAGGCTGCACTTGCTGGGTGGATACATGTTCATTTTGTATTGAAATGGTTTTAGAATTAGTCAATCCATTATTGATGGATTGATTGATGAGGACTGAAAGATTATATCCAATTTGGATTTCCCAGTTACTTTTCCAGAGGCCTCTCCTCTGCAGAAGGAATAGGAACACAGCCCCTCACCAGCTCACAGTTTTTATCCCCCAGCAGAATCCAATGTAAACCTTCTGCTTTTGTAGAGGAGAGACCATTCAATCAACTATTCTTGCCCAGGAACTTACTTTCATCCCCTTAGATGTAACAGGACAAACAATAATGGAATTTATTTGTCCCTTGAAGTTTCTCTAGCATTTATTAGTTTTTCCATACCACTCCTTCCAAGGAAGTTATTCCAACTATACCAGCATTGATTTTATGGCAAATGCTCAGGTTAATTTGTTGAATTTTGAAAAAAAAGATACTTAAATTGATACCTTCTTACAGGCTTTCCTTCCATGGCTTTTCCCAGCAATGCTCTTCTGCCTCCTCTCTGTATGCCTTTGTGATGATCCAAGCTGTGGATAACTTCTGATGTGTGCAGACCACAATAAATCAGGTTTGTGTTGGGCCAGAGAGACAGACTCTTCACCCCCTCCACACCAGAACAAACCCTGGCTGCTCTCAGATGGTCAATTATCTAAATTGAGTTCTCACTCTTCATTAACAGATCTTCTATTCATCCTTCACTCTCCGCTTCAGATTTCTCCAAAATCTTTCCCCATGTGTGAGACAAGGTTATTTCTATGCAGGGGCTGTGCATTGAACAGATGGATCTGACAGCAATGCCATATTCTCCCACCAAAATGACAGGATAATAAGTGGAGATCTTGTTAAACTTGGCTGTGTTACTGTAAGTGCTTGTTTACTAATATTTCACAGCAAGGCAGACTGGCTGACAGGGCTTTGCTTGCCAGCCACTGAATGCACTGGCAGCTGCTTTTTCTTAAGCTTAATGAAATAAAGAAGAAAAAAGACACAGATCGTTGGAGACCTTGAATGACTATTCCAGGTCTCCAACCAGAATATGATGGGGAACCTCAGAAGCTGAGGGAGCTCAGGGCTGCCTGTCTGATATGGATCTGACCCCTCTGGCAAAGGGTTTTCCATGCAGGCAGCTCTTTAACTACTGAACCACCCAGAATTACACAGCCAAAAGCTGTAAATCTCTCCAGAACATGCATTCATTCAGAACTGCAGATGCTTTGGCCATGTAGGAAGGACCAGCAGTGAGATGGGCTGGAGGGATGTTGACAGAATTCTTTTGAGGTTTAGGTTGGCTCCCTGAGCCATGTGTTTGTGGAGCTGGGCAGAATAACTAAATAGCTGCCCAACAGACATTATTACAGTGTGAGTAGTGGCTCACTCAGACATTAAGGACAGATCCAGTTCTGATTTGCACAGTTTCTGTCACTGCCATGTGTCTCTGCTGTTCACACTGGCAGGGATTCTCAAGTGTTTGCACAACAGACTCTGTCACAACTGTGGGTTCATGCTGCTGCCTTGTGCACTTTGGAGATTGTACTTACCTGTCAGTGCAAGTCTGAATACAAGTCTGAGCTCCTCTAAACTGAACTGGATCCTTTGGTTTCCATGGGACTGCTTCAAACTTCAGTGTTTAATAAACCTATTTGGAGATACTTAGGAGTGTCAGGTTTGTAAGATTTAGTGAAGTCATACATTCCCTGGTGTCAGAATTTGTTTAGAATTCTCACCCATATCATCTGTCATGTATGATTCCTCTTCTTTGTGCAATTCCACACTATAGACAAAATCATTTAGGTTGGAAAAGACCTCCAGGATCATCGAGTCCAACCTTTGACCAAGCATTATCTTGTTTACTAGACCAGAACACTGAGTGCCATGTCCAGATATTAAAAGGGTTGGGTTTTTTTGGCACCGGGTCGCCCATGTGGCCTCTCCATGTGGCAGCTCTGGCACATGTCACTTTGCACTGGTGAATTTATTACAGTGTCAAGACTTACTGCACCTCTTGATCAGCAGGAACAGTGTTGCCAATAGGAAAACAAAACTGATCTGCCAAAGCATTTTGCACCTTTAGCAGCCAGAGACTGAGAGCTCTGCTTGGTGGCACATTTGAAGTCTGGCAGGAGATGTCTGGTGTCAGTCCCCCTCCACCTTGGGTGACACACGTGTGTCTTGCTTGTCTTCACACCCCAGGATGCAGACAAAGAGCCAAAGAGGGGTTGAACACGCAGTAGTAGAGATGAACTTTGTGTCAAACTGAGTGTTCAGGGTTAGTCCTTCCCACGGCAGGTGTACCTTCCTGCTCCAGGCTCCATCCCAGCTCCTGCTGCTCCAGGACAGTTGGGAGAGTGAGCAGTGTGGGGCAGAAGTTGGGCCTCTCTGAAATGTTTGGGGATTTGGGTTTGGTTGTTTTAGGTTTGGTTGTTTTAGATTTGGTTATTTGGTAGAGTGTTTTGTTGTTGTTATTTGGGGTTTTTTTTTAATAATTTTTTATTTTGAATCAGAGGCTTTGTTCTTTGCTCTTTTATAAATGAAAACAAAATGTCATCTGTACTGGATTGAGGTGTGGGGTGGTTTCAGCTTTCCAGGCATGTGTTGTACCTTCTGTGTGATCAGCCTAATTAGCAGCTCAGCCTCCAGGTCTGGATTTGACTCAGGGAGTGACTGGAGCTCTCAAACTACTCCCTCCGCCTAGGACACTTTTTGCCCCTGGGAGAGGTGGAACATGTCTGGGCTTTTCTCTCCCCTGAGCATTGTGAGTGTGGGGCTGGGTTGGGTTTGGGGTGCCTGGGGTGCCCTGGGGGCTGACCCTGCTTCCAGGCTGGGTGTAATGTGCACCCTGGCTCTACCAGAGCAAGGATGGGAGTGTCCAGCATCACCTAATCCAGAGGGCTGGAGCCCTGGAACGGAGCCACGCTCCACTGGGCTGTCAGAGCAGCGCATCTGAGCAGGTTCAGCTTTTATTCTGGATGGGAGCATTTAAGGTTGATGGTTATTTTTCAACTCTTCTGTAACTATGGAGACCAGGAGCTTCATGAGGCAAAGCAGGAACTCTCTAGGTGCAACTGGGACTCACTCAGACGTTTCTGCCTCTTTTGGCCCCTTGTCAAATCTTTTTACTTTCAGGAAACTGGGACAAAGAATCAGTGGCATATGCAGAATATTGTACTTCAGATTAAAATTCAGTGGGATAAACATGGATGGATCTGCATTTGAAAACAAAGGCTAACTCTTAAAAGCCTCTCTCCCACAGCCCCTGTTCTGAACATGGAGGGTACATGCTAATAAAATCAGCAGGTACAGCAACTCTTTTCTTAGCTTTACAAAACAAAGGCAAGAGGACCTGTACCTGGAAATGACAGAAACTGAGGAGGTGCAAAAACATGGTGGAAAACATCTCATTTGTAATATATATTTGAATTTCTGGACTGTTGGATAGGGATAGAAAAGCCTGTATCATCAGTTCCCATGACTAAATAACCACCATTGTGACAGGACTGCAGTGAGTCCTGTTTAAAGGTACAAGCTCTGATGGATCAATGCAGTGGAGCCTGACTTCAAGAATTCCTGCATCTTCAGCTAATTATTTTGCTAAATGTACTACACACAGACCTGCTTTAGTTTTATTGCATGATCAACAACTTTGTTGTCATCCTTGGTTCCCTACATGCACCTTCAGAGAGGAGAATTTAAACCATTTGCTTAGAGGGTTGCAGTGTGTTTAATTTTGGAATGTGGCAGCAGAGAAAACTATTTGGGTTTTTATTTCTTTAATTCAAAGTAAGAGCTCAGTTTTGTGGGTTTCAGTCCAGTTTGTGAAACAGGAAGGCAGTGGCTGCTGAGTCCTCCCAAGAGCTGGGACCTGTGCAGTCAGTGATTTCAGTGTCCAGGGTAAGTCCCTGAAGGGAGCTGAGCTGAGCTACCCTGACCTCTGGCAGTCCTGGGTATCTCTTTGTGGCAGGAAGCAGACTGAAGAGGGAAGGTTTCCTGGATGTGGAGCAAATTTTTCTGTGAAAAAGCATAAAATTTCTCCCATAAGGAGAGCCCATGGAGGAGTTGTGCTCCTCATCCTTGGCTTAACTTGACCTGGCTCACTCTTCAGGCTGGGAATGCTCAGCACCTTTCCCTGTGCCAGGAAATGAGTGATTCTGTAGCAAAATGGGTTTTACTGAATCATAAAACCCTGAGAATGTGCAAGTCTGACTTGTGTGTACAAAGATTGTTTACAGCTCCTTGTGTGTGGCAGCAATCCTGATCCAGCTGGGAGGGAAAAGGGATCAATCCCTTTGTACAAAGCTGTGCTGGAGGAAATGTATTTGTGGCAATGAAAACCCATTAATTTTGATACAATGAGTTGTCATGTATCAGGAGACACAAATAACAAATATGATGAATATGGATGAATTTCAATAGGACTTTTGAAGTTATCTAGAAACGATCCCCAGTCCTGCTGCACTTCTCTAAGATCTCAGCCCACAAAACCATCTTCTTGTTCACATCAAATTTGAGTAGCTACGGGGGAATTGTTTTATTTTCTCTGTATTATATAGAAGGCTGAATGTTATGACAGGAGAGGAAATGTCAAGACTAAATAAATGACTAATTCCTTGTAGCAGTAGAGCTGATGCCATAAAACAAGTTAATAAATGACAACTGTTTAGACAGACCCTTACTCTTACAAGCATTTTAGTGGCAGAGGGGAGGGTTAATGAATACTTTTCTATAAAACCAAGGGCAGTACCTACAAGTTGGCATACTGCACTGGAAGTGGGCTGGTTGTACACTTGCAGGTGTGTTTGTTCCAGCTGCACAGAAGTGCTGCTG
>WEIV01005327.1:0-60418 GCA_013390005.1 Calyptomena viridis
GTTGTGGATGCCCCATCTCTGGACGTGTTTAAGGCCAGGACAGATGGGGCTTTGAGCAAACTGGTCTGTGGAAAGGTATCCCTTTCCATGTCAGGGGGGTTGGAACTGAGTGATGTTTAAGGTCCCTTTCAATCCAAATCACTCTATGATCCTACGAACTGAACCAAAAAAAAAAAAGGGAAAAAACCAAACCAAACAAAAAAAAAACCAACAAAAAACAAGAACAACAAAAAGAAAAAAACATAAACCAAAACAAAAAACCCCCACACACCTCTAAAAGCTCAAAATGCCAGCAGATCTGCATCTCCAGTAGTTTTCATAAATACAAACGAAAAAGCTAGAAGTAGAAAGAAGCAGAAACATCAGGATTGATTAAAGCATCATCCTATGTCTTCACTGAATATTAGTGGGTCTATCTGCACTATAACTTTATATATATATTTCACATTAGAAATGTCACTTGATAGCAGAGCTGCAAATAACCTTCTTTCCTAAGTGAACCTAAGATGACTTTAAAGTTAAAAGCAAAATGGTGTTATTATGCTGTTAATTTTTTAAACTATTGCAAAATTTTTCCATGCTATTTGTATCCTAAATAATATGTCTCTCCAGGTTTTAATTATGAAATGCTAAATAAATCCCACAAGCAAATGCTTATTTGTATCTGTCTGCTAAGTTCCTATTTGTAATTCCAGCTAATTACTTCCCCTGTCAGGAAAATACTTTCCGAAGTCCCAAGATGCCACAGAAGTACCTATATCTCTTTCATTTCACATCTCCCAATGCTCAATACAGAAAATGTAAATGCATTTGTCTACTGCTGGAAGAGTCAGAAACTTGAAATAATCTCTGCACTGTCAGCAGGTCTTTACCTTATGTGCTTAATCCTTGTTACCATGGTGATATTTAATTGTGCAGCCACACAAGTTTGATTGGTTTATTTTAAATTGAAGTTTTTCTGTGGAACGGTCCAGGACTCCAGTGAACATGAGATAAATGGCTTTCAAAATATTGCAGTGAGTCATAATGTTGTCAGTGACTAGATTAATTTGAGTTCAGCTAAACTATTTCTTTACCTTAATCTTATACATATATGACAACATACATAATATAAGGATTTTTAGCATCATATTTGGGAGCTAAGAATTTTGAATATAATTAAGCAGTATTTTATTGTAAGAAGGGCAATTAAAAACAAAATGAGAATTAAAATTCAGTAAGCTTTTGTTGGTAGTATCATCTTTCTAAAACAAATTATCTTCCTGTCCTACAATACCAATCCAGATAAGAACTTTTTACAACAGGCTTATACTTGATTTTCCTTACAGAAAACTGTAAATACATTAATATGAGAGAAATTAAGCTAAAAGAATAAATTAGGTTTCATCAGTGCTGGCTTCCATATTCCTCAGCATACAGTTCCTTAGTATATGAATGGCTACTGGAAAGGTATCATCAATATGGTATTTCCTGGCACAGCATAACATATTAGGTAACTAACTTGTTTTAAATCCTGTACATACACCATGATCAACTGGTGAACTTCAACTGTGCTGTTTAAACAGCAGCAATATACTGTGACAATTCTCATACTTCTCTTTTCTCTATAACCCAGCTTCAGCACATTTTTTTTCTTCAATGTCATAACTGAAGCTCTGGGGGAAATTTTCACCTAGCCTTTGCTATGAAAGGTGTCATTCCACCACCAAGTATCAGACAGCTTCACCTTATTTATTTTTTCAAGCTCTTGGCCACTGTGGCTCCATTGCACAGGCTGCAGGAAACACCTTTTAGGTGTTTCAGGGGCTGTATCCTCCTCTTTATATTTAAAGACTATCAAATAGCCTGGGTTTTATTTCATATGCAGAGTCTCGGTGTTTGCATCACTGGGAATACTAGCATGTGACCCAAGATAAGACTTAGCTTCTTACAAACCATTACCACTCTTTCAACCACACACATGGCTTTTCAGAACCAGAACTTGGCATTTTTAATCCCAATTCTGTAGGTGCCATACCGTTTTGCAAGAGAGACGCCTGAAGAAGCAGACTCTGACTGGGGCTATCATTCCAGCACAGACTGTTTACAAGAATTAATTTGTTTTACACTCCTGGGAAGGGCAGCTTGGTGTACCAAAGTAGTGCTTCTACACGAGCATTTACATGCTGTAACGCACAGATGAGATGTTGTTATTCCATATGAAACAGCTACCCAGAAGCATATGTACTCCAATAATAATGAGGATTTAATCTTTACACCTCATTATGTTAATGTACACTGTGATCCTGGGTTAGGATACCTTGAATTTGTTTTTTTTTTCTATAGAGGTTCTGCTCCAGAAGTTTTATTCTGCTTCCTAATCCACCTTCAAACACACAAGAGTAACAGTGTTCAGAATGCAATACTTCTCTGAATTTCATGGCATCCCCATCCAGTTTGTATTCAGAGAAAACACAGAGGACTAGCTCAGGAACACCGACTTTGCTGCAGTAGAGGCCCATAGTATGATTCCCTGTACTCCACTCAGGTATAATTACATCCAGGCAACCCAAGGCAAATAATGGAGCAAAAGCTTCTTTTGTTCCACGTAGTCTTACCCACGTTCACACCTTTTTGTATAACTCCCCTCACCCTTCCAGTGTAAGAAATCCTCTTAGTTCACCAAGTGAGGGTTCTATGTATGTGCAGAGAGGACCCAAAAAGGGAAAGCCAGAAGAGAGGGAAGGAGCCACACTGCTGTGACTAGCTCCTGAGCTACTGCACACTAACCACTTAGGTACAGCTGCCTTACAATGCAATGAAGTCTCCTTTTCCATGATTTAGCTAAAATAAAATAACCCCACAAACCACCATCTCTTTGCTATCATTCCCTGCATTATAACAATGATTTATCCTTTGTCTGTCATATTTATGACTGCCATATTTATGGCTAGAGCAACAACTCTTTGTGAAGGAAGGACAATTGTTAAATCATGGTCTCATTTCAGGAGGTTGAGTTGATTTAGCAATACTTTCTTTTTCACCATCTGTCCAAGTAGTCTCTAGGCAAACCACTGACATAAACAGGTTGCTATATAATTTTCCTTCTTCTCCTTTCTAATTATGCAGGTTTCCTTTAAACAGTCCCCTGCATTTGTGCATCCCTGCTGCTGCTCATCTCTTCTAGCCCTACTCTCCCTTCCATCGTACAATCCTGTCCTTGAGTAGGTCAAACCCCTAGTAACAGAAAGCAAATTTATAAGTCTGAAAGGAGCAGAGTAGCACTCTTTCTCTAATAGCACAGTATTCATAACAGCAGTCCGTACTAGTGACAAGGGAATTTAAAATAAAACGTAAAAGAGAGAGAGAGAAAAAAATCAAGAATCGCCATACCAATCAGACCTGTTGTCCTCCTGGTCCAGTATCCTTTCTCTGACAGCACTCAGTACTCGCTTCAGAGGAAGGTGCAAGAAATCTTGTAATTATAGAATAACCTGATTAATACAGGAAGTTTCGTCCTAGCCCTAGGCAGTCAGCAGCTGACTCACCCGCTTGTCTGAAACACAAGATTTTATATCTGCTCTAATTTTTTTTAAAATCCTATGTAATTTAATAGTGAAACTCTCATTACAAATGTACTTTGCAAATGTACATTTGAATCCTATGATGCATTTTAGGCTTTATTGTAACCTGTAGCTGAGAGTTCTATTTGCTAATTATATAGGTTGTACTATTTTTATCACTGTTAAACTGCCTGCCATTCAATCTCATTGGATGTCCCTTTTAGGGACTTGGGAATAAGTGGGCCAGAGTGATTCCACTGCCTTTTCCCTTGGCATCTCACCTGGGAGCAGAGATGCCCAAAGAGGCACACCACCTTTGGTTTGAGGCATTAAACCAGCGCACAGACTGCCTCCATTCACACCCCTCACCTGAAGGAGAAGGCGCCCTGCATAAGCTACAAGTGCTCTCATGGATGGAACAGCAGCAGCCATGTTGCTCATATTTTTGCAAATGCTGCATAAATCTCCCAGTGAATCCAGTTAACATTCTGTACTTAGCAATGAAGGAATGTAATGTACTTAATAAAGTGCTATATAACATCATAGCTACAGGGGAGAAGGTGGCTCCTGTGTCTTCAAGCTTGCATTAGGCCTTACATGTTACTGTAGTCTTAAAGTATAAATAACAGCAGCCTTTTCAAAATCCAGGAAGATGAACAACACAGTAAAAACAATCAAGGCTTTCACTATATTTTATTTATATCTTTTGATGGTTTTCAGAACCTTCCAACAGAGAAAACTTCAGAGAAATATTTTAAGAAAGGAAGCATGTACAACCTACAGAACACACGGACAAGCATGTGGGGGTAGGGCTGGACATAACAAGAGAAAATAATAATTTTTAAAAAATGCTGAATGGTCTGATTATCTTCTGTGCTTATTTATTTTGAAGTAAACTGATTAGCAGGTTGTGAGCCTGAGTTTTGCATCTGGTGTAAATTAGAGGTCCTTCATAAGCAGGATGTTTGATTGAGATGCCATTAATATCATCAATGACTGTGTTTAGTAATTCAACACTGCCAGCCAACTATGAGAACTGGGTGTACCAAGAGGAGCATGCAGACCAGGCAGGATGCATGCAACAGACACAGAGGCACACTTTCAGAAAACATGAATGAGTTTCCTCTTCTAAGCACAGCAAGCACAGAAAGAATAAGATGAAGACTACTAAAGAACATTTAGGTAAGTATTTGAGTATAGAAGAATATAATGACATTGTTTTATTGCAAAGAAATAGTGTACCTTGTATGCTTTGAGAGTTGAAGATGTTGTGAACTACATTAGTTATCAAAGAACACAAACATGTTACCTATGTTTTCTCTACAGGGCAAAACCTGACATTTAAGAATTTCATGTTTTAGCAATAGCATAGCTACTAAGCCAAACAAGGACAATCTAAATGTAACAATTTCACAATCTAAATATCATGGAGCTGATATTATATGCAGGATAACATACTTTAGAGAAAAAAGAATTAAGTTTCCCCGAAGTTCACCTTGGAAGAAGTCTAGAAGAATTTTTTGTTGCTAAATACAAAAGCACCAGTGAAAAACAACAGCAGGCACTCAAGATATCAAAATATTACGTGACACAAAATCAGAGAATCATTTAGATTGAAAAAGACCTCCAAGATCATCGAGTCCAACCTTTGATTGATCACCACCTTGTTAACTGGACCACAGCCTTAAGTGCCACATGCAGTCATTTCTTGAACACCTCCAGGGGGATCGTGACTCCACCTGAGCAGTCTGTTCCAATGCTTTAAAACACTATCTGTGAAGAAACTCTTCTTCGTGTCCAACCTGAACCTTCTCTGGTGCAGCTTGAGGCTGTCCTCTCATCCTGTCACTAGTTGCCTGGGAGAAGAAGCTGACCATCACCTTGCTACAATCTGCTTTCAAGTAGATGAGGAGAGCAATAAGGCCTCCCCTGAGTCTCCTCTGGCTAAACAAACCCACTCAACACAAGCCAACACAACTCTGTTGCAACCCTGTTCCCAAATCAGACATTTCAGTGTGACAGCAATGCTGCTCATCACCTGGTATTAGGAATGCTCTGGGCAGAAGGCTGAACAGGCTGACCTTCAGAGGATTCTTCAATACTAAACTATTCTGCAGCTTCATCAGACCATGCAAAGGACTGGCTCAGGGAGCTAAGCCATCATAAAATTCATTGCTTTCTCCATAAGATTGACTTTTTATTAGCTTTTGCCAGTTTATTTCCCTCTATCAACTTACTTTCAAGTCTGACAAGCAGCAACACTGACACAAGAGAAAGGACAAAAATGTACAGATCCAAGAATCAACAAGGTCACAGCAGTGGTAAAAATTAGGAGCCAAAACTGCCATGAGGCTTAACTTCTTGTGGACAATACCAGTCAAAACCTTCTGCTTCACATGCTATCTTCCTGAAGTCCTATATTCACACCAAAACCATTTTAAATACGTGTCATGTTTTAATTCAAATTAGCCTTACAGAATTTCTCATAATCATATACTACACAATGTATGCAATAAATGCAAATAAAACAGACCTTTAAAGGGGTTAAATATACCATATTCAAATTATTCATATTAAAGGTCCAGCTTAATACAGCTTGTGCAGTACAGAAACATGCTTAAAGAATACTAGATGACTGCCATCCTCCCACAGTGGAATGTATTTCTTATCTCATAAGGCTATTGCAAGTAAAAATGGCAAGTTAAAAGGGAATGGGTGAAGTTCTTAAACTTTAATTTACCATGGCCTAAACTTAAGAAGAAGTATTTTAGAGGTTTGCAAAATGACCCCAGTTGTGCCATCTGTATAAGAGAGATAATGAATTGATAGGAACATCTGAAAATATTTTGATAAGAGACTCTTCTCACACTTTTACAAAAGCGCTGCCTGGTGATGCAAGCTGCCTCTGATTAGTTCATGTCATAAGGGCTTTAAGAGATTTGAAAGAAATCAAATTTGCTTCAGGAGAAAGAATAAACATCTTTTCCTGTTCACATCCCATTCACATTTGCACCGACACTATATAATTACATTTCATTTCTCCAAAAGATTCTCCTGGATTCTCTATTCCTCCCACAATTTCAAAATTACAATATGTCCGCTTGAAGTTGAATGGAAATGTACATATGGCACAAAGTAAGTTATTTAACTAAAAAAGCAGTTAATGTTGCTATGAATTATGTTGCTCTCTTGTACAGAATTCATGCACACATTTAATTGTTATAATACCTGGTTTATACATCTTTAATCAAAACCAAGCAAAGTATTCTAATTGTTTTTTCTCTTCAAGTGTGATGCAATTCATTAATCTGCATGGCTATAAAAAGCCTTGGAGACAATAAGAAATGCTATCTTGCTGATCTCTCTCCTGCCTTTATTGGCATAACTGTCAGCAACCATCTCACTATGTCATTCCTAAAATCCAGGGGTAAAAAATGAAGGAAAGAAAATTAAATTCTGTCTCCATGTAGCACTTGCAAAGCAGTCATCTTGAATGCCAGAGAGAGCCTCACCTTCAATAAACAACACTCACTGTGAGAACAGGGACTATATACCTCCACAGAGGAAGCACTGTCGAAGTCACTGGGCCTATTTAGTTTTTGGTCATTCTTCTAAACCCAAGATACATGTCATGTAACTACCCAGTCACACTGTAATAGCTACCTGGGTTGATGTTCACTAGAAATGGTGGATTCGGTGCAGCAGTACGTGGTTCCAAACAGTTTCCTGATTTCACTGCTTCCAAAAGTACTGGCTTTTAAAGCAACCTAGGAGACTGTAATTTCATGTAAGATGCATTACTACTCTGGAAGCACATCTGGTACCCACACTTTAGCCAATGATGTTGCTTTAGAACATTTGATACAAAAATATGTACCGTAAATCAGGCAAAAGGTATGTAGTGGTTTTCAACTTGCACCTAAAACTGCTCAGAGATTCCAATAGGTTAGAAAGCCTGGCACAAAATATCAAAGGCTTCTACAGATCAGCTTCCTCAGAGGCCTCATTCTCTTAACCCCTTAAAACAAACTATTTTTTCCCATGTAGTCTGCTATTCAAATTAAAATGGAAGAAAGACCAGAGCCCAAAAGAGAATGGAAAACAAGAACCTTGCAAGAGCGCTGTGACAAAACAGGGGTTGAACAACAGAAGTTAAGAATGGGTAAGAGATCTACTGCCTTTTCCCAGAGGGGGAAAGAAAGGAGACCATGACTGCCACTTCCCGGATAGCATCAGGTCAGAAGGCCCCTTAAACACAGATAAACGTCTGCAACTGGAAGAATGCAGTGATATGAAGATGTCATTGGTCGATTCTTCCATGCAGAGTTTGCATGGGAATATTGACCAAAGACAGCATCCAGCAATGAACAATGAAACCCTTAGCTCACTACCCCCCAAATTTAGAAANAGTTAATAAAAGGGCTTCCAACTCCTGGAGCTCTGGCAGTCAAATAATTTTTTTTAAGGGTCAGAGAGAGAAACCTCCCCTTTCAAGGTTTGGACCAAAACCTTCCCTTTTCGTGGCAAGCATGTTAAAAAAAAACAAACCAACAAACCACCCCAACAACAAAACAACCACAAGCCTAATAATTAGGCAGTGTGTAATTTGGCACTCCCTGACATGGACTTTTGTTCCTAGATGCAGTTTTCTCAATTTAAGAGAGCAATATGGCACTTTAAGATACTCAAATCCATTAAAAAAAAAAAATAAACAAAATAACGATTAGCTATGGAGAGCTAGAAAACATTCCCAAATTGCAAAATTAATGAGTACTAACACACTGCATTTTGTAACCTACAGCTCTTTATAGCTACACAACAAGTACAGAAACTCATTAAATGACCAGTGAGAAAAGAGGAGGAATCAAATGTGGTACCTGTCCTCAGAAGAAGGATATTAATTCTTCAAACAAATCTTATTCACACAGAGGAGAACATACCAACATTCTGCAGAAAATACAGACACTCGAGATATGCAGGTCCCTTCACCAACTTGCCAAAGCAGCAGTCTCACATCTGCACAGTACTTTGGATGCTCACTACACTTCTTGACAAGCCCAATTAGCTCAGGCAGAAAACCTGTGCTAACACACTTATATTGTGCCTGGCATACAGCTTCATGTTGTCCAGCACTGCACCCAGAGTCTTACAGGCATCCAAAGCATGACAAATAGTTGTTGAAGCAAGAAAACGACATTTCAGTCAGCTTCTGAGCCCTCATTAACCCAGACAACTTCTTCCAACACGGACAGGGCTGAAATTTCTCTAAATCTTGAAAGCCTGCAGGTCACCAGGCTGCTACAAGTCTTGCTTTGGCTCCAAAAGCAAATGTCTCCTAAGATGCCAAGGCACACACCCTGGGCAAAAGGGGTAGGAAGAGAAAGCACAGTTACAGGGATCCTTATTCTTATGCTGTACAATTCTTTTTTTTTTGCAGATGTAAGATCTTAAGAGAATTAAGGACTTTTAATGGTCAGTCAAAAATAAGTCTGATCCTTCTACTCTGTTTTAAAAGAAAGAATTGTAATTCTCATTCATGACTTTTTCAAGCACCTGCAAGTTTCTAAATAGGCTGATAAAGACAAAAATGAAATGTTAATTAAAAAAACCCTTCACATGAACAGAATGAAAATGCTAATCTTAAAAATGGTACGTAAACTAAAGCAACAAATGACATAAGCCAATGGTGCTGCTAACTCACTACCATCACCCTTTTTAGTGAAGTTCCAAAGCCACGTAAGAATACATTTGCTAGAACAGCAAATTGTATTTTATCCAAACCATCTCAGTGATTTAAAAGAATAATTACGCACAGTTTTCAATGGGAAAAGAAAAGCCAATTTTGTTTACAGTTACATCATCTACATTGACATTTATTTTGTAAACTTTTAAATTCAGAGCTAAAGGACTATGGGAAAGCTAAGAATTAAAATATTTACTATATAGGATCAAAATACACACTTTCTCATTACCAGTATAATAAATATATTAAACAAATCAGAAGACCTCACATGGCAGAGATGAAGAAGAATTGTAAGTATCAGTCAGAATTACCTTCTGCATCATTCTTTAAACATGGCATTTTTGGGGTTTTTTTGTTGTTGTTTTTTTGGTTAATGACCTTTGTTGTAATTCCTGAAAGAATTACAGGCTCTTATATTATTAACATTTTTTGAGTAAATGAAACAACCAAGTACCAAAGTAAGGCACAGTAAAGTACAGTCTGAGTTATCCCTATGCCATAAATTAAAGCAGCTGAACATTAACCACATAGGGCTGAAGCAGGAATTAGGATTCCAAGGCAATACAGTCAAGAGCAGGGCTGCAGTGCTGTGCTACACACTACACAGCTCACACTGCCCACTTACCTGATGAAGTAGTCTCTTCCATCTCTGTTTGCCGTCATCTCCCATCCATAAGGTGTCCCCTGGTTCAAGCTCCAGGTCCCTGAAGGGTGAGGCCAGCCTGAAGACTTATTCCTGTGGCTGCAATTTTGGGAGATGTGAGAGAAAAAAGACAGGAGGGGAAAAAGTTACTTCTCTCTTTTACTTCATATGATTCAATTAACATTCAAATACTTTCATAGTTGTGAAATACACAGCCAAAACCCAGGCAAGGGAAAACAGGCTAGTAGGTCTATTTACATTTGTAATATTCTTCCAGTCAGTGGAAAGACACATTGTTATTTCTAACAGTTCAAGCCTTTGGTCAGTGAATTTGTTATTCCCCATCAGTCCCACACCCACAATACTCATTTTCAATAGTTTTTAGTAAAAAGGACGAAAAGCATTTTCATTCATCACCTTTCCTTGTTCAAATGCCAGGTCTCAGTACAGTTTCAGAAAAAAAACCCCACCCAAACAAATCTCAAAAAACTTGACAAACCGAACCACACACCACAAGGCTGCACATCACACATGTGGTGCAAAACCTGGCACGTGCAGGAACATCAACATGCATTCTCACTGCTAGCAAACCATTTTTTGTTTCTTGTGCTGGAATGAAGGAAGGCCATGGCATTGCTGCATAACATGCTAAATTGATCAATATACAGATGTTGTTCCACTTGATCGTTATCTATTAAGCTCTTCTGCCAAATAACCTTTAAAAGGCTGCAGCATTTCTGACCACACACTTACATACCATTGCTCCAGCACTCTCTGCAAGTATTCCTACTCCCAAAGAAGGGCCCAGCAGCACTCCCAAGTTAGTGTTTCCACACTAGATCTCAAATATTTTCTGAGGTTCCTTTTACTGACTCCATACAGGAAAAAGATTCAGCTAGCAAGAATCTGCCACAGCTTCCCATAAAAGCCTCAAAATTTGCAGTCATATTTTTCCCTTCACTTGCAGGAATTAATCTACATATTACCTCACATTCCCACTTTCTGCTGAGGGACTTAAGAGATTCAGAAAACAACAAATAGGTCTTTCAGAAAAATTTATCAAGTCATTAATATCTATGTACAATCTGAAAAAGAGAAAGAGCAGGAAAAGAGGAAAAGGAGGGAGGGCAACCAACCATGCTAAAGACCAGCTAAGGGCATGTGACGGACAGGCAAATAGAGCACAGAACACTGAATACAATCTAAAACTTTGACATGTGAACCAAAACCACACAAAATAAGAGCATATTTTGAATGACTTGTCTTCTCCCCCTCTGTCTTTTCTCCGCACATCAAGCATATTACAGTTTCACTTTATGTGCTGGATTTATTTAAGTTCAAATACTACCCAGGAACTCACTGTCTCTTGCCACAGATACAGACATAAGAACTTATTTCCTTTAGAGAAAAAGAGCACAATGTAACCTGACAAACATTCTTCAGAAGGAATAGAATTGGTCTCCACGGACAACTCAACAATTCATTGTAAATATCTAAACTCAATGAAGTTGTACATAGTTAATCTTTCCCAAAGGAGGAATGTATCATTAAAAACAAACTAGCTGCTTCCTCCCACCCCCTTTATTTCCAGGATTAATCACAACTGAGAAAAAATACGGTGCTTCAAAATATAATTTACATGTAAAGTAGAGCATTACAATGGAGTGCTAGGTAGCATCTGATTTACCAATTACATTAAGTACTCTGTCTTTAAGGAGTAGAAAAACACTTCTGATAGCATATTCTAACAGTGGTATTTGCCATAAGACAGGGCTTAAGCCTAATATTTAACATGCTAGAACTCTTAATAAAATTATAGTTATTCATGGCTAACCAAACAAATAAATGTCAGATATGCTACACTACCCCAGATAAATGCAACTAACCCATTTCTGATTAACACTGATTAAAAAGCAGTCATTCAAGGGAAAAAAACCCAAAATACTTTCAATGCTGTTTCATGTGGTTTCTTGTTAAGCTGAGCATAAACATTTCTTTTTCTTCAAATGCTTGACAAAGGAAGAAAGGCTGGTCTCTTCTTTTAGAGAGAAGCCATTCTACAATGTAAGAATGACAGCTTAGCTACATCTACAGGCTTCAAATTACACTTTAGAGTATTTGGAATCCTAAACACTGCAGTTAACTAAATAAAGTAGAAAGTAACCTTTTTTATCAAGATTACATTAGAGATTCCCATTCATTTAACACTTTTCAGTTTAATTAGATGTGTTTCACAAACCCTGTGCTATAGTTTCACCATCTGTAAAATGGGTACATTGACATTTAAATTCCCAAGTAAAGACCTTCAAACTTGTATTATCAGATAATTTGCAGAAGCACATGACAATGATAATGATCAATATTACTCTGCATTCAAACTAAGGGCTCATTTTTGTACAGATTATAACATTAGTGGATTTTAAGATAAATTTAATTCCCTTGAAAGCTTTCTTTGAGCTCTTAAAACATTAATGGTGTCACAATCTATCATATATGAATGGCAATAACTGTTCTTAAATATATCTATATATGATCTACTCCTCCAGAATTTCTTATAATCAGTAGGCCACAAACTAGCACTTGAGACACGGTATACACCTACATTAAATGTGTGCAAATCTGACAAAGTGGCTCCACAGGAAAAAATAAATGCAGAACTTTTCCCATAGTTATGGTACAACTCAATGATAAACACTCATGTCACAACAATAAAACAAGGTCTTTACACTCAGATGTGATTAGCATTGGGGATTTCCAGCTGCCCTTACAGTATGAAAAAAGAAGTGAATGAACTGCATTTCTTTTTCTACTGCTCCCTTCACTTGTTGAATATCATTCTGCTTGTCTGCAAGGATTCCGTTCAGTGGCCACTACGAAGGGTGAAAGAGGGGAAAGATGAGACAAATGCCAGACAGAATATCAAAGACTCTGGAGGAAACTACAAGCACATCAGGCATTTCACCTGGGGAAAGGACAAAGCCATCTTGGCACTCTAAGTCAGGAGCATATCTCGGTGGTGAGGAAGACCATCAGGATCTGGGAGATCTCAATTCAAATCCTACTTCCCTGCAGGTGATCTTGGATAAATCCCTCAGCCTGTTGATCACCATTTGCCACTTCCTTCCTGCACAGGCAAAGGAGGAGGAGCATATCAAGACTGCCTAGATTTCTGGAAGACCTGCACAATTCTGAAGACCAGAAGGACAAAGAAGATGCACCTTCTATCAGCAAATCTGCCTGCAGAGGCAGCACTGGCACCGCTGTTACTCACTGCTTGCTGTCCATCACTGTCCCTTGTTTACTCACAGTAATGGGACTTGCTGCTGCAGCACTTGTTGGAGCACAGCTCGTAGGTGTCAAAACTAGGTGTCAAATGTAGGTGTGAAAACCTAGGCCAATATCATGCCAGCAGAGGTCTGAAAACAAGGCAGATTAGCCAGAATATCCCCTCAACCTGCTTTTGACATTCTTGCTGCAGAAGTATAAAACCTGTTCTCTCTGAATTGCTTCACATTGAACAATCAGTGCATTAAATCACCAAAGTAGTGATCATCGAAGTGGTGTGTAAGGAACAAACGCTGCCGTACAGAGGGACATTCTGACTGGTAATTCAATAGCTGTCCCACAATGAATGTTTTCAGGTTACACCTTTTTTTCTGCCCTTTGCTTAAGGAATGACTGAAACATGAAACCATATGTAAAGTCTCACATGCTGTATCAGTGGTATGCTACTTACACAATATGTAGAACATACTCACTATAAACCATGTCACAAACAAGAAGTGCAAGTCTGTAGTAGTACCTATCTCTTTTTCAAAGATCAAAACTAGAACAGTTTGAATTTTTAAAGCATATTATTAAAGCCTAATGTCCATAACAGTTTAGATCGTGTTTATGATGAAAGCAGAAAGCAACACTGTTCTTCCTTTAAAACATGGAAAAATCAAGTGTTTAAATAGGCTGGAAAAATTAATTTAAAAAAGAAAATAGCATTTACAGAGTTGGACAATGAGTATGTAATATTGCCCAAAACTTATTTTTATAACCAGCAACTGGAGATTCCTCTCAATAGGTCTTTGCTATAGAAATCTTAACAGAATTTTTAACTGTGCCACCTTTATGTAAATTTTGCTATAAACATAGTGCTTCCCTGAACTAGTGGAAACTAAGCTCTCAGGCTGTAATTTTAAATCAGCATAAACTGACACAAAAACAGCATTCCCATCCTCCCGGCATCAGATAGTTCTGCTTCATATCACAGTTGCTCCTGTGCTGATGAAAGTAAACTGGTGCACCTTAAAATTAGCCACTTTTTTTTTTTCCATTCAGACTGCTCTCTGCCTGCTCCATGGCCTCACAGATGGCCACATGGAAGTGAAAACAATGGGTAGGACAAAAACTGCCTGCTTCAGATAGTCCTTTGGCAAAGACAAGACAGAAAGCACTCAAGTGAAATGGAATGCCCCAAATATTGAGCGTATTTAGTGTGTAATGGGGCACGACACTCAATATACAAGATTAGCATGCCTACCCACCCCAAAGATGGACATCATGTTTATGACCACCCTTCCCCACAGACAAGGGACACCATTCCTTAAGAATGACATTGGACACGGAGCTGGGAGTTCTGTTATATCACTAAGGTAGTCTTTACTGCCTTGCCCAGGAATTCCCGTTTGCATTCTGCTAACAGATTTAAAACAGTAACAAAAAGTAGTAGCAACCCTGAAAACCTCCACTTTTCTTTTTTTTCCCCCCTATACTTCGAAGAAACCTGGTTAGCCTTGGTCAGTGACTTTCATTCCCATTTCTTGCATTCCTCTACTGGATAGGAAGGGGAAGAATTTTACTTATGTATTTGGTTTTTATTAGCTCTCATTCCATGATTATCACTTTCTCTGACTGGCACTGGTGTAAAAAAGGTATCCATCTCTATTCTCATGGCTGCCTGCCACTTTCTGTTTGATGCCCTCTCACACTTGCAGTGGTGAACAATGTTTTTCACTCTATCCATGCTGGTTATAAATCAATAGATCTCTAACATATTCCACCATCAACTCCAACAGTCTCCACTCCAGGCTAAGGAGTCCTGACCTATGCAGCTATTTCTTTGTACAAAGGTTTCCATAGGCTTGATCATTCTCATTGTCTTTGTCTGAAATCCCTCCAGTTCTAAGTGTGATGGGAATGAGAAAATAGATGATCTATGAAGTCCAATATGCTGATAAGTAAAATGTGTGTGACAACTTTGGGAGAGCTAGGTCAGCTTGCTGTGTGCTGATTTGCAGGATGCAAACTAAAAGGGAGTAAGGTACATAGGGAGCTGAGGTGGACAGCTGTATCAAAGCTGCAACACATTGTAACTAGCAGTGAGGAAGCTGATGGGTGAGAAAGACCAGAAAAATGGTAGGGGGTGTATGACCCCTGAGAAACTCCCTTGACATGCACAATGCACATATAAACCTATAGAAAAGGGCAGACTTTTGCCCTCTAGCTCCATCCTCCTGTTGTGTACTGGCCACACGTGGCAGAACAGTGAGGCTAGGATAAAAAGAGCCCCTGAGAGGGGCTGGGTCAGAGCTACACGCATCCTTCCATCGAGATCACGTTAGCTCCACAGGGACGCCCGCTCAAGAATGTGTGCCGTCCAGCTCCTATCCATCTCTGGATTGGTTGGGCTGATCAGCTGCCTTGCGTAAGTATACTGGGGAAACTGGGGTAAACTGGGGAAACTGAGGAAACAAGGGAAATTGAGGAAACAGGGAGACAGTATAGAGATCTCCTGCTGTATATGCTTTGCTACTTTCCTATATTGCTCTGATATTAGTTTAATAAAGCTATTTATATTATTTCCTCTCTATTGTGTGAGTAATTCACAAACCCAAAACACACCTAATACACTACGCCTCTGTTGAGACAGGAGTTTGGGTTTTCACTCAGGTTACAGCTTATCAAACGAGCTCACTTAACCTAAAAATCTTTAGAATTTTGGGCTGGTTACTATCTATCAACTTGTTACCATATCTTACAAAAAGTCCCCATCAAAGTAGCTCCCCTTGAAAATTCCCCTCCAACACAAGGCTACAAAAAATCTCTTAGGTTTCTTTATCCTATGCCTTATTTTTTCCCAGTGTTGCTTTTAGTTAACGAATATCTGTTAGCTCAGGGACAAGCAAAAACTGATTTTATCGAAGAGTTTCTGACAGAAACCTTCATAATTGTGTAAAATCTCTGTATGTGGAACCATGTGGAGCCACATGATTTCCCTAAATATAAATAATTTGAAATATTAATATTCTATGCATGTTTTTTTCTTTAGTTCTTAGTAACTTTTTAAGCATCTACCTTGGATTTCCTCTGTTGGATTAAAATAGTAGGAAGATAGTATTCTAATCTTTTATAGCAATGCCTTGGACTGCTGCAACTGCAGTGGATGGCTAAAGTTACAGAACTTGTATTATGAAGATTCATAGTATGACACTGTGCTTACCATTTAGATATTTAGTATCTTGGAATCATCTTGTTTAGCATTTTGATATTCTCATAGTACTTCCTTATTTACAGGAATTATTTTATTCCTGAAAGCACTATCTGCAGGGGCATCAGCGACTCACACAAGACTGACCATTTAATAAAAGTAACTCAGCACTGCTAACGGACTAATAGCATTGATACACTGGCTTCCTTTATCTTACCATACTGAGAAAAAACTTCTGAATTTTGACTCTTGGCATGTAGCCTGGCTTCATTTCAACATCTCCACTGGTGCAAAAGCCAGTTTTCTGCCTCCCACACTCCAGTATATGTCAGTCCCACCCATCGTAAAAGAAAGACATCCTGAACAAAAGCCACATTACCCTTCCCAAAGGAAGTAACACTTGCTTATGTACACTTGCTTATGAGGGAAATGGAGTTTAGCCAGAATGATCCCAAGGAGGTAACATGAGGAACACCAGAGATAAAACATTTTGTGTTATTAGTTTTCAAAAGTAAGAACACCACACCTGAAGTATCTTCAGGGCACGTCTATCTGGGAAGAGGAGACATTATTGTGACATAAGTGAAGTTCAGTAACCATCTCTCTATGATATATAATCTTCCACTGCCTCAGGAACAAAACCTTGCTTTCTCTATCCAGTTCTTACCCTCTCCTGTCCCAGAAGACTAGCACAGCAAGTTTACCTCCATCCTACCATTTTAACTTGAAAAAAATGAGAAATGAAAGTTTTAAAGACTTTGTAGAGGTACTACCAAGCTCAGTCATCACCCCCTGCTATTGAAACTCTCCTGAGAGGTACAAGACGTGATGGACAATAATTTCTGGATCCAAGAACAGTGAAAGGCTTATTGTCTCTGCAGAGACAAGTTCTATAAATCTCCAGAAAAGCAGTCCTATCAGAAGCACAAAAGAAGAAAATTAACTGCCCCAGATGCACCACAAAATACCAAGAAAAAAAAAATAGTTCATACTGGGTCTCCTATTACTAAATTACAAAAGTACAGAAGGGAACCCTAATGAGTTCAGACATCCTTCATCTTCTACAACCTGCATGCTTTCAAATCTTTCCCAGGTTAAGAAAGTAAAAGGGTTTAATCCTCATCTACATGTGTACTATTTTTGAACCTGTGGAAACTCTGTGTCAGTTAAAAGAAATTTGAGGAGTTTCACTCCACGAGTTCAGGGTTTCAAGTTTGCAATTAACACAAACATTAAAGGTAGAACCATTGTCCAAGACTGTTTTTCTTATTTAATCATAAGAACATAATGCTAGGAAAATGCACCTGTCCATCTCAGTAATTGTGCAATACAGCTGTGCTCTGAGCAAAAGTAGAATAATGTTGTTGTACTCTTCATGGTTGTCTGGAATTTTCTTGCAGCATCATGCATCATCAGGTAAACACAAATGCTGTTCAGAAAATAAAGACATTCACCTTTCTTGTACCTTCTCTTAGTTTTTCCTATTTTTCTAGTAATGTCTAATAAAGCCAGGTTGCCTTGTACTGTAATAGTATGTTCTGTTGGTTGTATATGCCCCTTCTTATGTAAATGCCTTAAACTTCTCCTCAACTCCTCCCTTTATTCCCGAACCTTCCCTATCAATCACCCAAACCACTCCCAGTGTTCTGGCACCTTCACTGTCAGTCATTAGGCCCCTCCTGGGGAATCCCCTAATACTCGACAGTTCAGTGGTGCATGTGACCTTTTCCACTCCTCCCCTTGTACTTATTGGTTCATTCAGTATGTCAATCCTTCCCTTTCCCCACCTATCCCTGTTTCCCATTGGTTATCCCACAACTCCTCCCAAGTTTCCTCCCCCTGTTAAATGCTGTTGCAGAAAGCCTTGAACTGCTTTTCTCCCCTGATGTTAGGAAAAGCTCTGAGGGTTGATTGCCTCAGAGTCTGAATAAAGTTGGATTGTGGCACCCCAATTAAGACTTCTCAATTCCTTTACTCACCGAAGAGAACATGTGTGCCCTCCACCAACTGGAGCTAAGCCTGTCAAAGGGCAGGTATGTAAGGACTCACACTTGTCCTTAAGCACAGCCAACACTATTAAGTATTGGGGCTGTGCTCCCCCTGACACCGGCGGCCACTGTTGCAGTGACCTGGCCTGGGGATTTGGAAAGTTGGCAAACATGTATCTTCCAAAACTGTTTTTGTGCTTTCCTCTCTCTTCTCTACCTGTCTGTCCCAAGATGCAAGTACCCAAACAGCACAGTGATGATGTACCTAAGGAACATGAGTTCTGCCTTCAGTTAGATAGAAAGCTGCTCAGCACCAAATGATGGCTCCCCAAAGAGCCAGTGTTCTCCACTATGACCCCAGAACTAACCAAGTACAAAAGTACAGGAAGCACATTGGGAAAAGTGATGAAACAAACCTTGCAAGGCAGTCTGTTCCAAGCACTAAAAACCTCCACATACCTTGGAAAAAGTACAAGGTAAAGACCTTGTCGTGCCTTGAGGTACCCTGTCTGCTCTGGAATGCTTCCTTTCTTGTTTCTGATTCACAAAAGGTTTTACTCTTCATTGCTGATGTAGCAGTTGCTTGCACTGTCCTGTTCAACGTAAGCTGATTTTTTTTGTTCTTGCCAAAAAACGTGCATGTATTCTGATTCTCTACAGTCATTGCTGTCCAGTTAACGCACTTTCACGTCTGTTGTTTTTTTTCTGTTCTGGGATTTTTTTGGTTGGTTTCATGAAGGTTTTTTGAATATCTGATACAAGTCACATTTTTCATTTTCCTGTCTACTTCTCTTTGTTATACATTCATTTTCATTAAAGATGTGCCCCCATTACATAAAAAACAAAAATCTCCATTATATTTCCTTTTAAATTGCCAGGACTTTCCATTTAAAGCACACTGACCTCATCAGAAATCCAAGTCCTGAAGGAATTGCTTTTACCTTCAGAATCTTACATTGCTAAAGCCAGAAAGTACCAAAGCAGCAAGTAATGATTGGGACTTGGATGTCTATGAAAGGCTCTTTGACATTCTGCTCTATACAATGCTTTAGTGTCAGGCTGACATGCACTAGAAAGTGAAAGTCTCTAAAAACCAATGCGTGCAAGATGTTTTTCTCTGTTTTAATGGGGATTTTGACCTTAGGCTTTCTCACATTTACTCAGTATTTCAGGAACAAAAAAAGCCCAACAAAACAAACAAACAAACAAAAGCTTACGAAGCATATTTGTCAGTCAACAGATTATTGGTATTTCTTTCTAAATCTTTTGAACAACCTTTTTAATGTTTTATTCTCTCAACCTAGTACATGCAAAAAAACCTTACCATATGATACCTAGCATCTCCCTAGAGCAGGCATCAAAGTTATATTTCATACAGTGCAATCCCCAACAAAATCATGGCTATTATCAGATGCTGAATTTTATTCCACATAAGATTTTTATGTTTGGGGTTTTTTTTGCTTTAAAGCATTGTCAGCTCTGCTCTCAAAGAATACTGGTCCTCTTACTAGCTTTTCGGTAAAGTGCAGCCATGACTCACTGGTAAGTTCCAGTGAGAAGTTCAGGAATTTTGCCATTTCTGTCTTACGGCCCATAAAGCCTGTGACAGAAATGCTGTGTAGCACATTGACTGCATTGTTAGTAATAATAAGAGTTTATGGTAGTATAGAGTAGAGCACTGGAAATGCAATGCTCTAAAGTTGCATCGTATTTTAAATAAAAGTAACAGTACAGTGTATCATTTCTTACCACCTGTTACACAACTGCCCCTTTTATGCCATAAAAATTTAAGACATTAAAATTCAATTATGTACACTGTATTTGGAAAAGCAAAAGGGAATCTCAATACTACGCATAGCGAATTTTGTGGGTTTTTCTCACTATCTTGATATGAATATAAGCTGCCTGCTGTGAGTCAACAAATGTATAATCATACATCCAGAAAATTTTCAAGCACTGCTTGGGAGATTATTTCTATAAAGATGTCACCCATGTTTCAGACCTGTGGTCACCTGAAAATTCTTCTTGATGTGCTCTTACTGTAAGGTGACATTTTAGTCTGTAGGAGAGTGATGTTGCATTAGAAGGATGCAGTGAGTTGCCAAAAACAAAAATTGATTTTCTAAAGCTGAATTAAAGCCTAACTTGCTACTGCTTGGATTTGGTAGCAACTCTTTCTACACCTCAAGATGGATTCCATCAACAAAATAGTAGAATAAAAAATCTGGCTGGATCTCAGTAAAGAGGAGAGTACTGCAAAGAAGAAAGAAGAGGGAAAACACCCTCATATATTTACTAGTACTTCAGATTTCAACTATGTCTAAGTCTCCTCTCTTTCAATTTCTTGGGAAATAAAAAGAAATGGTCAATAAATTAAATAATGGTAACCAATCTTCAAAACATTTTGTAAATTCAACTAAAATAATACTATCCTCTTAATTTTAGAGGCGAAATAAAGAGTTATTTAAAATATTTTCCCTGCACAGAAATTAAATAATAAGAAGCATTGTTGCTCAGTGATTCCAGAAGAAATTCCAAGAGCTCAAGATTCATTTCCTTACAAGATACATTTGAAATGAGATACAGCCACTAATCTCTGGATGTTTTCCATACACCTTTAAAATCATTACTTAAAAAAATTATACCTTTTCACAGGAGAACAATATGGAATATGACCCAATACAGGAATTAGCCTTTAAAAAGTCAATTAATCAAAAATCTGAATATCAAAGTAATCAGTCTGCTAGGCTTAAGTCTACTTCAAGTACTATATATAAACACATAAGTTTTTATGTATTTTGTTCTACTTTCTAGACTTAAAAAATCTCAGTATTCAACTCAGCTTTAAACTAAAATTCTCATAACTAGGAATAGAAGACAAAATATCCATCCTGCTATTAAAAGGCTAATGGCACTATGTACTTTTCTATACTTCACTTCTACAAAAAAAGCTACAAAAATCTTCAGAAAAGGACCACATAAAAACTGTTCTGGGCAATCTCTGTACATTCTCAAAACATCTGCAGAGAAACCTGTGTTTCTATAGTTATCATGCTATAAGCTTGGGGTTTTTTTCCTTCTTTTCTTTTGAGTTCCTCTGTATTTTTCTAGTAAGAAAACTATGGTTCATATGGCAACATACTGAGAAATAATACAAGTAAAGGACATTTTGTGTAGTAGTCAGAAGTTTTCACCAGTGGTAAGAAGCCAGGATCCAGACAGAAGGTTATTTAAAGCACTCTAAAAAAAAACCCAAGCAAATCTGAAGCAGTTGCATTCTTAGGAAATCCTCAACACTTGGCACGTTCTGTTACAGAATTATGTTGTAAACCAAGGCACATGTAAAACCTTAACAAATGAAAAAGAATGAACTGGGAGGCAGGGGGCAGTTTAAACCTTTTTCCTTAGCCTTAATGACTCTGCAAAGTATAAGCCAACAAAACAGAATGAAAATCTCATGTTTCAAGTGTATTTTAGGACTTATATACTTAAGGCTCGAGTGCAATACTTCACAATATGCATTAATAGAATATAAGGTGCCTTGAACGCTAACTCATGTAACTGGCTGAAGATTTGAACAGAAGGTGTGCAGATGCAGTTCAAAACTGGAGACAAATGATCTTGGAGCACTAGTCCTTTCAACACATCCCAGGCCATATCACAGGGCAGCTTAGAACAAGGTGGGCAAAACTTCCATCCATAAGTGACAGACTCAGTTTTCTATGACATTTTATCTAGACACATGTCATGAATGCTTTTCAAAATCTTTTTTTTCCTGCATTCTCCACTGGTCAACATACATCCAAGGAAATTTCAGGATTCTCAGGCAAGGAGCTAAAAAAGTGTAAAGTTGCAAAAAAAAGAAAAGAGGCAAAGGAAGAAATTTCTTAGTTACAGCCATTCTTGAGAAATGAAAACCAAAACCAGGGAAAACTTTAATGTTTGACAAGAAGCCCATCTACCCACAAATACCACCACAAGGAGTACCAGTAACACTGATCTTCTCCGTCAACTTAGAATCACTTTTTACCCTTACCATTACACTTTTTATTCTTACTATTACTCAGGATTTACAATATACACACTTTCTGCTGATGGCTTTGAACAGCTGCCTTGTAAAGAGAAACAAAAAGGTGTATTTTTAAGTGAATTCACATGACTACACCATTTCCTTTAGTTTGTCTTTTGGATTAGCAGCAAGGCTTACAGTTTAACTTCAGTGTTGTTTCTAATACCACCTGCCCAAAAACCACTGGGTCCTCTGCCCATCTTCACCTTACACAATCAATAGCAAAAGCTCTTGCTGAGCACTAAGGCAGCAGTGCTCATGCTCCATCAGCAGGCTACCAACTTGCAGGTGTCACAGAATCACAGGACAAAACCATTTGGAAGGGACTTCAGGAGGCCAGCTACTCCAGCTTCCTGCTCAGAGCATTTCAGCATGCTTCACATAAAACAATACAAAAAATAGGCATTACACTGAAAACTAAATTGCCTGGAGTTATATATTTGAACTCTAGATGTCTATTCTATTAATCATTAAGCAAATGACAGAAATTTGCTTATTCTGTTCTTTGCTCTTTTTTAGTCTATATCCTTGTTCTTTTCCTATCAGTATTTCCTAACCCAGTGATTTTTAAAAATAAAATGTAGAAACAAAAACCTGTAATGCAAAAAATGCATTTTTTTTTCTTTTATTTAATTTATCACCTGAAATACACTCTGAAGGCACATAGTACTTTTACAACCAGAAGAGAACATTTAAGTGTGAGATTATTATGGTTTGACTCTGGCCAAATGCCAAGAACTCACACACAGCCAAAATTTCAGAGAGAAGGTAAAAAAACCCAACTTTTGTGATAAGGATTATAAGCAATTGTTTATTAACTATTTCACAACCAAAACAGGCTATAACTTAGAATATTAAGAATTTACTACTAAAATCAGAGCTTAAGAGTTTAAGAATGAGAAGTTTGATAGATGTTACAGACATCTTCCCCCCCCTGCTTTAAAGATCTTTCTCTTTCCCTCAGCGGCCTAGGAAGACAGGAGTGGGTGGTTACAGTCAGAGGCTGTTCCTGCTGCTGAACAGAGAGAGAGAAGTCCAACTCCATGCTTTTCCTGTGGGGGTTCTCTTCCCGAAAACAGTCTGTTACAAAACTGCTTCATGGATTGTACTGACAACAGCTTTTTTCAGGTATTGTTGTCACATAAATCACTTCACCATAGGTGCAGTCATTCAGGTGCTGCTTGGCTGCTTCAGTGTAGGTTCTTACGGGCCACCAGTCCTCCCAGGAAATGCTGCTCTGCTGCTCCAGTGTGGGTCTCTTCTTCCCACATCCTACAGGACTCTATCAGGCCCCCACTCCAGACATAGACATCAAACATCCCACAGGATCACAGCCTCTCTTTTTCCAGCACTTATCTGCTCCAGCGAGGAGTCTTCCAGTCTTCCACGGGTTTGCAGGTGAATCTTCACTCCCTATGATCCCCCACGGGTTGCTGGGGCCCTATTCCAGTGTTTAAAGCATCTTCTCTTTCTCCTTCTCACCGACCTTGGTGTTAATCAAACTTCCCACTCTCCTCTCTCTTAAGTGGCCATGATGTTCTGCCTTGCTTTTTTTTTCGTCTCCTTCTCCTAAATATGTTATCACAGAGGCATTACCAGCTGACCTTGGCTAGCTTGGGGCTAACAGTAACTCTACTAAAATGGAGACATTTCCAGCAGCTTCTTAAAGAAGCCTCTTGCATAGCCCCCCCAGCTAATAAAAAACTCTGACTACTTAAAACCACAACAGAGATCTTGCTGCATAAGAAACTCTTGGAATACTAAGGCTCCAGCTATCTAAATCCCTAATATCATATTAAGCCATCTCGTTATGTATCTAGGTAAACGGACTCATCTAAATCCCTAATATCATATTAAGCCATCTCGTTACGTATCTAGGTAAATGGACTCATAAATTTCTTGTAATAACAGGCTCTTAGAAATTAAAGACACACACAAAAAACCGCCCAAACTATAACCTAAGTCTTTCTTCCTCCAATCTTCATCAGTCCTTGGTTATATACCATGGTAGGAGTTTGGGTACATATTCTTGCATATATCCTGGCAAGCTGCAACTGCACTGCCACTGTGACAGCTACCAGAAAGTGAAAAAAAGCACTCCCTCTGCTCTCTGCAAGTGATAGCTAAGGAAAGTGACACAGACAAAGGTACAGCCAGTTCAGCTAACCTACTTACAGCCACTGACAAGCAGCTTCCTAAAGATCTTGCAGCAGAAAATGAAAGTTTCCCTGCAGTCAGAAAACTAGAGGGACTCTGGGACTTAGACAGGTTTAATACTGTTCTCTGACACAAGGTTGCAGTGCTTCCGGCTGTTTTCCTACAGTAATATAGATGGATCTGTTTGCAGATTGTAACTGCATGTTCCAACCAAGGAGTGCATGTACACACATATTTAGATGGAATCCAGCCCTTTGAAATTATACATTCTCTACATTTGCAGTTCTTAGAGCTTGCTATTAACTGCCTTGCTAAGAGGAATTAAATTAGGTACACTATCAATAGAGGAAAACATGCACAAGAGCATACAGAAACTAGAGTTTAAACTAGAGTTTAAACTAATAAACTAGAGTTTATTAGTCAATGCAATTCTGAGATAAACTTCAGTGTTTTCAGTGCACAAATTCCTACTACAAAGCTTGGAGTCACCTAGCCAGCTCTAACTTGTAGTAGTGTATTCTGTGTATCTATTTCTATGTTTAAATGTTTTAATATATGGTTCTGTAAACTCCAAGTTGGACTGTTTCAAAGCTGTATTCCCTCCCCAGTGTAATCCTACCCTCGCCCCTCCCACTCTCCACAAATATGGACCCAAATAGGGACCCTGCTCGGACCTAAGAGCAGGACCCCCCCCCAGCCCACTCCTACCCCTCCCTAAACCCCTCCCACCTCCCCTTCCCATTGGCCATTCCCTAGTCTCCTCCCAGATATCCGAACCCCTTTATAAACCCGTGAAACAGGAAGTGAGATGTACTATGTTACTGGATCCCTTGGGGATTGATCTCCTCTGAAGCCTTCTTGGCAGCAGAGGGTCAAAAAACCGAAATATATCCAAGGCAAGAGTTTCCTTGTACCTTTTTACTCTTTGTTGATGTATTCCTGGACTGAGTAAGCTAGCTGGAGTGGAATTGGACCAAGAACCAAAACTGGGATTGCATCACTAACTTTCATTTTATTTCCTTTTTGCTGTTAAAAGAATGCCACACATGCAGCTTTAATCCATTTAAGGAATGATACATGCATTGTTCCAGGTACTATTGTATTGCTTTGCAACTACTTCACAACATAGTCTGTAAACTGGGTCCCTTTGTATCAACAGAGAAGTACACTGTTGAGTTGAACTAGCCCCAGCCTCAGCACCAGCTGTATCACACTAGGCTTTCACGAGATAGTCTCAGCACAAAAGATATTCTGGAACTAGGGAGCTATAGGTTTAAAAACTATTCAGTGAGAATATGTGATTTGCATAATAAAACAAAGTGTCATCTTCCTGAGTTGCAAGAAAGAACAATTTAAAAAAAAAAAAAGAAGAAGAAAAAAGATAACTCATACGTTGCCCTTAATTTTAAGAAATACGATGAATACAAAACCTAGAAAGATTTTGGAAGAGGAAGTAAACAAAATGACTCTTCTCTTGCTTGCCTGTGCCACAGAGCAAAGGGTGAAGCCCTGACTTAAGGAGGACCAGAAGGCCTATGTCAGGCTAGAGGAAGGCTGAGGTGTCCGTGCGAGGTTGCAGGAGCCCATTTCAGCCAGAGAAGATAGAAAAATGACCTTAAGAATGGACACAGATGGTTAGACCCAGACTGACTTGAGCCCTGCTTCCTTGTCATGTCCCTTACAGTAGGCAGCAGTAAAATCTAGGGAAGAAGTAACTAGCATTTCAAACCAACTTTTCCCCCAGCTATGATTATTAAATTACACAATGTCTTCTTTTACAGAAGCCATTAGATAACAAATCATTCTTGCAATCCTTTCATTTTTGTCTTACACAAACATATCTTACTTGAGACAATGATTGCAGCCAGAAGCAACCAAGAAAATGCTTGCCAAGTCTGTTATTGAGAGTAACACAGGCATTCACTTTTACCCTTTTGCACCCCCACCACACCTACAGACTTGTTTAGAAATAGATTCTTTCCTTGACAGGATAAAGTAAACCTCTTCTGCTAGCCTACAGTCTTATGCTAAGACCAATGCAAGGCAACCTGGCAGATCCTGAGCTCTCTGCTGCTTTGGTCATGGGGATGCACTACTGGACCACTGCAGTAGCCAGCTCCCAGGTTTTCAGCCACCCAGCGACTCACAGTTCCACACCTCATGGAACAGTCTAGAAGGATGCCAGAGCCTGCTTGGGATGTGTATTAAGTGTTGCTGTTTCCTGAAGAACAGCCTTTGGTGGCAAGTTTTAGCCCAAGCAACAGGTCAGCAGGCTGATCTTATCATACACCACTTCATTACACTTTATAGAGCTATTTTTATTTCTTCAATGTATTAATTCCCCCATTCATTTTCTCAAGCATAGAGCCAGAACTTGACAGCTTACTTTCTGTAAAGGAATTAAGAAACGTTATATGTGTTCATAAGGGCCTAGTTATTTATAAAACAGGAAAATCAAGTGCCTGGTAACAGGAACTATTCACTGTGACATTTTCTATATTTCTGCTGAAGCCCACCTGAATCTTTAGATGCTTCAATATCCTCAAAAACCTGAATGCAATGATTTAAAAGATAAATCTAAGTTCAAATAACCTAGGTTCAGGTTTTATAAACATGTTACCAAGTTTAAGTAACTTTAGACTGAGTAAGCCATTGTTAAAATACAATAGTATGTCAACAAGTACACTGTTGATGGATAATTTAATTTTATTTTAGCGGTCATACCTTAAGACGTTTAAATCTTCAATTTATCACCAACCCAAACAAAAGAATAAATTTAGATATGCCTAGTTCTTTGAAATTAAAGTTGTTATTCTAATTTATAATTTAAATGAGAGGATAATATGTTGTCTCAAATGAAAATATACTTGTTTTAAAAATTCACTTTGAAGGACAGTACTTACACGTGAGGGCTATGGCTTTACAACACTATTATTGAAGATAGATGGAAATTCTAATGCCATGAGAGCTTTTACTCTTAACTGCAGTGGGGTTAGGTTTTTATACCAGGAGTATGATCAACAACAAACCCTATTACCTAACTCAGTGTTGCTGCTAAACTCCATGGCACAACTGGTCTTTCCGTTTTCCCCAGCAGGAAGGTTTCTGAAGCTCTCAACAGGTATGTGTGGAGCCAGCAGGCACTGGAGTGCAGCACATGCCCAGAAATGTTGCTGTCTACATTAGCACTTCACTCAGCTTAAAATCAGCTCCACACAACTGACAGCACAAAGAAACAATACAGGGTAGTTGGATGGTAAATATTTACAGACTGCCAACTTGGATTGCAACAGCCTTAACTTTGCTGCTGCGTTAAACATAGTTGATTCAGAGTCATGAAGACATAAAGTTTACTTACTTAATGTATAAAAAGGATGTTCATTCTTTAACAGGTAAACAGACATATATCTGTGAGGATATACTTCCTGTTCCTCCTCCCCCCAAATGTAAATATTTAAGAGAATGTTCAGAAAATACATTCGTTTTCTTAAAAATCACCACAAGGCAACTTTTTCCTTTTACCAGCTCTGTCAGAGCAGGCAGACACGTAGGCATATTTGAAACCCAAGTAGGCAGCAAGCAGTGTTTTTTAACCTGGTCTTTGCGATTGACTGTGGCACTAATACCAACATTTTGATGCCTACAACTTTACAGAACACTGAGATTATATGCCTGTCAAAACACATAAACACTATTTACCTTTTTTTTCTATCAAATACTACATTTGCACAACCAGTTTAAATTCTTTACCCATTTTATGATCAACTAAGGAGCAGCATATCTAGATGCAAGTAACAATGAGAAAAAGGAGACATGTAAATATATATGCACACATGCAATGTATGCATCAAATATTTCAAATATATATCTTGCAAAATACTTTGCTTTTCCACCACGCTTTATTTCATCTATATGAAGCTTCTTTTCCCCAATTTTGTTATTTTAGAGCTAGGACATCTGATTTTATTACAAGTGTCATTATTTCGTCTACTAATTAAACTTCATGGACTCTTGGTTTTATATGATAATTTACATTCTGATATAAAAATAAGTTTTCTGGACTCGAAATTCTTAACTATGAAATGCCAAAGTAGAAGAGAAATTGCATAATAACTTCTATACAAGTCCTATTATCCAGGTTTTGTCTGGAACAAAGTTAATTTTCTTCTTAGTCAAATTTTCTTCTTGGAGAGATCTGACAGACCTTTAATTGTCCTTCAACATTTACCCTTAACCTCATTTTAAAAATTCTACTTCAACTGCTCCAAATCACAAATGTCCTAGTTACAGGGGCTGGGACCAGTTTATCACTATGTGGGTATAAACAAAACTGTAACCCTCTATGTAATTTCTGATGGACTGTTAATAATGAATCATTCTTAGAAGCTGCCCAGGGCACAACTGACACCTCAGGCCACAAGATATAAGGAAAGAGACAAATCCTATGAGGCAGGGGAGTGTTTCTTTTCATACCAATGACTCGGCTGTGATAACTCCCCTCCAGGAAGGCATTAACACCTTCACACTCAGTTGGAGGGGTTCTTTCTGCTAATGAGCCAATAATGGACCCAGCTGCACTGGTAAAATAAGCAGTTACAATGACCTAGATTATCAAAGATTACAAAAATATCACATGACTCACAGAGTTAATCCACTCATTGTGAAACTCCCTGCCCTGGAGGAGTGGGTCACTGGGCTTTCCCACCTGAATTTGAGCATATATAATCTTTGGGTTTTGGGATTTATGGTATCACTCATCAGATCCAGAGGAGACTTCAACAGAAGCAGAACTTCAACAGGACTGTGACTGCCACTCTTGATGAGACTATGACCATTATTTCAAGGCAACTGTGACCATCATCCTGACCAACAAGTTTCCTTCCCTTCTGCTTTGCCCCCAGGAGGACCACGTGATGCTCAGCACAGAAGCTAACGAGCATTGTGCTGTTCTTGTCCCAAGGTGCTGGGTTGTACTCTGTCATTGTGTGTGGTGGTGTGTGTTATGTGTTTGTGCATTATCATGGTTTGTTCTGTTATCCCCCTACCCTGTGTTTGGTTCATTCTGTGATATGTATACTCCCTTTCTATGTACCCTCCCCTAAACCCCTCCTATCCCTATATCATATATGTACCCCTTATTCCAGAACCTTCCCTATCAATCATCCCTACTCAGTCCTGGATAGGCTTGAGTAGAAGGCCTCAGGCTTCTACTCCTGTCTGTCACCCCTTAATCCCACCTCTCCCTCGATATCGTTGGTTTTTACCCTCTCTCCACCCCTCAATTCCACCCCCTATAAAACCCCTCGTTCTGAGCTGTTCTGAGCTCACTCCTGTTGGTTGCTTTGGGGTTTGGACTCCCAATAAACTGTTCCTGTTTCGCCCCAACGAGAGTGAGTCGCTTTCTACCCTTTTACCCTCCGACAGCTGTGGCATCCATACCATCTCGGACCAAGGACTCCTAGGTAGGGTCAGGCTAACTAGCCCACACACACCAGTCCCTGCTGGGGACGTGTGGGTAGGGAGTACCGCCCGCCTCAGGGGGCCTTAGTCGCCTGGTGGCTGATGTCCCTTAGGAAGGACCCTTGTGCCATTGGGTGACCCACACCTGCCCGGTGCCCTCGGCGTGGCAGCACGAGCTAGCCAGGGCTGAAGAAAGGTGTCGGGATTGCTGCCATCCAGGCAGGGACTGCGGCAATTGTGGGTTAAAACTAGTTTTTCTTTGTATCATTGTACATGTTGTAATCTTTTTAGTAGATTGTAATTCTGAATTGTAATCTCTCTTAAATTGGGTTCATTTCTCCTGCCAGTTTACATTTAAAGCAGCATAACAAACTATAAAAAAAATCCTTCTACAATTTGTTTACAGAGGAATAGAAAATTAAATATGCTGTTCCTTCTCCTGAAAGCTGCAATGGGTTTTAGCAATAATTTCAGAGAAGACACACAATTGCAAGTATACAGTTGAAAGGCATCAAAAGTCCAAATATACTGCATCAGTTACAAGGCAATAGAATACAAAGACAGATTAAAACTGAAGGAGGAATAAGTCACATTGTAAGTCTGCATAATCTCTTCTTTTTAGCATGTTTCGGAAGACTCCACTTCTTCCAACACATACATAAAAGCCCCTGTGTAACTGAGTACCTTGCTGCCAGAATCCTTGCTAATGTTACACATCAGTCTTCTCCACTACATGGTGGCCAAATACAAGCTACCTGGAAATATAAGCAAGATCACTGCCCCTCTGGTGATTTTTGTCTTACCCTTTAAAGTGCAAATTTTTAAAGGAACTACTTTTTCAAGTCTCTATGGACTCTCCTTCATTTCCCTGTAGCATGTATTTTACAGTTGCTCCCTTTGGTTCCTATTCAAAGCAACACCTTGATTTCTTTCCAGGCTCCAAAGCAGACACTTTTAAGTTTCTACTTTCTGGATCAACTACAGACAACATGATTCAAAGAGCAAAGCACATCAGCTCTTGAGGCATGGAATAGCAACTTGGTGTGATCCTCTCCCAGGACAATCTAGTTTTAAACCTAGATCTCAAAATTTGACATTTAGATTAACTTCTCCTTCAGATCCGGACATAACTTTTTTATATCTCATGCCAGTCAGTCTCATTGGTAATGACAAAGGATTTATAAAAGACATAGTTTGCAATGACTGTACAATTAAATAGCTAAAATAGCTCAAAGAGTCACGGAGACAAAAAGCACTACCCTTCTGAAACAGGTAACCTTTGCAATTACACCTCAAAGAAGTAACTTAATTCTCAGAACACACTTTTTGCTGGTGGTTTGGAATGGCTGCAGAGCTGCAGCTTCTCTGCTGTCATTTCTCTGTGCCCTGGCCACCATCTGCCATGAAACACAGTGCAGCTGGTGACAACCGTCCTTTGGCTAAATCCTTCTGAGGCTCCCAATGGCCTGCCTCCAAGGGAGACTAAACCACGATGGTCCTTCAAACCTCTCCCCTCCTCCTTCAGCAGGATAAGTAAAGGCTCCCCTGCCACAAGCCCTATGAGATGACAAGAGTCATGGGAGGCATGGGCTGAGCCCCATCTCTGAAAAAAGAAGCAGTGTGAGGCATGACTGGGAAGCTTCAACCTTGCTCTAGAAGAGAAAGAGCTTCACTCCAATGGCAAGAATGTTCTCCTACACAAAAGCCAAACATGAATTTGCATCTGGCAGCATTGGGTTTAAATTAAATTAAATCCTAAAATGCCTCCCACCCAATTTTGGTCTCTGGGTCACCATCTTCTGTTATAGAATTGTGCATTTGGCCATAAGCATGGAGCAAATGCTGAACTGAAATGTTTGCTGTCCTTAACCTCTGGCCCTGAGCCCCATTAGTAAGTTTTGAGCTGTCCTTACCACGGCAAACACTGCTCCCTTGCTGCCAGCCCTTGGGGCTTGTCTCCCTAGAGCTGCCGCAAGATGCTGTAGTTAGACTTTACAGCCTGTTACAGCTTGCACATAGGGACTGCCCTAAATCAATCACAAAAATGTTATCAGCACAGAGATCAAACCTCCATATTCCTTGTTACTGCACATTCTCCTTTATCTGTTAAGAAGATGCTGCTCACTTCCCTTCAGTCTAATTTCCCAGTTCCTCAGGAGTTTTATAAACTCTGTTTTGATTTTCTTTTTTTCATTGCTGTGGTTGCATTTTCCTCCACCTTTCTCCACTGAAAAATCTCTAGGAAGGCAGCCATCACACACTTCCAGTTGGCTTTTTATAACTGCTCTACTTCTTATATTTTCTTCTGTCTGTGCGTCTCTGCACACACCACCTGTATCTTCATTAATATTTACTCTCTGTTGAGGAGGAAAGAGCTTCTCAATTTACTGGCATATTTACTTCATGTGTTTTGCTGGATGTGGAGCATAAAAAAACATAAAACATTTTCTCCATTCAAACAATACAAACTTAGTCTGACACCAAATATCCCTTGCCACCACTGTTCGTCTTTCATTACTCACTCAGTGCACAAAACAATTTTCAGTTGCACAGAGGCATAACACAATGATCCTTGAATATATCTCCTGGCTCCCAGGCCCACCTTCCCTCTCCTTCCTCCACCCTGTAGCTCAACTACCACAATCTGAAAAGCCGATGAGTTCCATGCTCCTTCCCCCCGCAACACAGCCAGCCTTGAGAGCTGCGAAGTGGCAAGCAGAAGCAGCGAGCCAGGGAGCAAGGGCAACCTCCACACCATTCCTCTCTCTGCAGGGAAGTGCAGCCCCTTCCCTCAAGAGGCAGTAGCAAAGGGTGATGAGCAAGGAAAAGGCAGGTTAGTTCCAAGGCACAATCCTTCCTCTAACATTGCCCAAGGCACTGGAGCTAAACACTTCCACTAAATACAAGCACACACCTGGAGGCACAGTCTCGGTCTGTTTATGTGCTTTATGAAGCTCTTTTTCTGACTGCAATCTTGGCTTCTTTGATAATGTTCTCAGTTAGTTTTACTTAAAGCAATTTTTCCCCTTTTGCCACACTAATATTTGACTCTTAATCTCTTCTACTGAGTCCTCACACAGCAGGAACCAAGCACGCATTCCCTTCCATCATGCTCTGCTTCCTTGGGGAGTATTCCATGGACACCATCCATCATCCTTCTTCACTGCTCCACTCCCAATTCACTTGCACACCACACCCCTCTCACCTCTTAGTTACATTCAGCTGGATAAGGCTATTGCTTATTTAGTCTAAGTACTCATCTATGAAGCACAAATAGGACACCAGTTAAATCTGTAGTTGAGAAACAAGCAAAACAGGGCAAAAATGATTGAAAGGTAGGTAGATAACAAGGATAATTGTCCTGACATTTTATTATAACATATTGAGACAGCAGCTTTTTTTACCTTGTAAGTAAACACATGAGACGCATAAGCAAAGCGAGTGCCAGGAATGAAAATACACTGCTTTGGGAACATAACAACCAGCTTGAGTCCCAAAAACATCAGTGGGGGGAAATTCCAATGCCTGTTCTAAGAATACCACTGGTTGTATCACTGGGTCACATTTCATCCCATATATTCTTAAAAAGTAGAATATTATCAGCTGTTAAGATACCTGTCAGAGTATACATTGCACCTACCTACCAAAGCTAACCCAGTTAAAATGTTTTTAGGTGATTTACCTGGAAACACTGGGCAGAGGAGAGAAATGAAACCCTCTATTAACATATGAAAAAGCACGAAAACAGCTTCACCAGAAAAATACCCAATTTGTACCCTCACAGAATTTAACAATTAGAAATGTCTCCCTGCTTCCTAGCACCACCTTGGGTCATCTAATCAGTTTCAAATCATTGGACCAAAGTTAATCAGAAAGAAAAGAGGTGGGGGAACACACAGGCGTATTCTTTATTTCTCCATTTATATAGGAAGGGATGTAAAGCAAAATCCAAGAAAATTAATCCAAAATCTGGGAAACCCCAAGCTCTGTTAGGGTTCCTGTTATGAACAGAGATATTATTAGTGTTCTCATGACTGTGAAACACCCAGGTCCGTTTTTCGTATCATTATCATAAGGGTTATGATTTCACTCCCAAACACAACAAAATCCTGGGAGCAGGCTCTGACTGGCCAGACAAGGAGCTGCCAGGTGAGAATCCACCCAGTGAACCAGTCCTCTGACACAAGGTGCCACTGACAGTCCTTGGAGCAAATACACAAGCAAGACCCATGCTGTGGGAACAAGAATCACTGCTTGGGTTCAGAGGAATCTCAAGAAAAAGCCTGAAGCTGCTGATTTTAAAAGCACCATGAAAGATTATTCTATAATTTATTTGCATTGTTGCTAAGTGTAATTCTTTCAGGGTTAATTTTCTTAAAATTACCCTGAAATTGTGTGATCAATTAGAACAACTTTTTAATCTTGGTGGCAAAAAACAGCAACAAATGATACTTGCATCCTACAAGGACAAAGTCTTTATAGAGGCCACCCAGTCATACATTCATAGAATATACTGAGTTTGAAGGGACCCATCAGCAGCACTGAGTCCAACCCTTGGCCCTACGCAGAACAGCCCAGGAATCACACCATGTGCCTGAGAGCATTGTCCAAACACTTCTTGAACTCAGTCATATTTTTGAGATTCCTACTCATACAGTTTTAAAAGCTCAGTGGAATACACTTTATTTACATCTTAGTGAGAAGGGCTTGGTGACAGCAGAGTGGTAGAGTGGCACCAAGTGACCTCGCTTCATGATGGCCACACACAGGTAGCCTCTGGCAATCCATGAGAGGGGACAAGGCACAGCTTGGACACGTACTGTCTAGGGGTGGAAAGTAAAATCTAGATGCAAATGTTTTGATTCTGCATTAAAACAAATAAATACACACAAAAATAAAACAAAACCACCCCAAACACCTCCTGTGGAGCACAGAACTATTCTTCCCTGACTGTCCACAGAGATATTTCCACACACCAAACTGCACTGAAGTACAGTGTTGCATTCATAATTTTCTCTCCCATAGTCTACCTTAAGATAATTTCTCTCATACAGGATGAAATATTTATACTTCCAAATACATCTTTTGATGGTTTTATCCTTCTGTTTGCTGGGTAGAAGATCAGAAACCCAGTTCTAACAGTACCAAGCCATATCAAATACAGCAATATCACTGTATTATTTTCCAAAAAAGGCACATGATTGAGGCCTTTGAATCAATTCTCTATTGATTACTTACAAAAGGCAGCTACTTTATTATGAAGGTCTTCATTTTTCTCTGAAAAGATACATACTTTTCTAATTGAGATTTTTAAAACCTTCTCTTCCCAAACTCATCTTTCATCTGAAAATGATAGCTAAAGTGCACCTAAGATGCATCAGCACCATTCTGCAGCCCTGTATTTAGCTGGTGCTTTGAGCTGCATGAAGTCATGCAGAGATGCTGCACAGAAAAGAAGCAGTGCAAGCATGAAATACCATCAACAAATTTTTCATCTCTAAGTTAAGGGAAACGGTTGAATGATGCACCAGAAGAGATATTAATCTTGGGCATTCTGTAATCTTCTCTTTTCTCAGAGTAGAAGTAAAGCAAGGAGACATTTTTCCTTGGAAAGGGATGACAAGCTGAAATATTCCTTCAGGCACCACATTCCTCATTTCACTTTTTATCAGACAGCAGGATTTATTTGGTTTAGCTGGGCCTAAACTTGTCATAGTGGCATCACTGACAAGAAATGAGAGGTAGATAGTGCAAGAGAAATTATGAAACCCCTTCACATAATAAAATAATTTGAGTTATAATGCACCCTAACACCTTCCACAGGAGTTCAGGCGACCTTCAGCAGATAGATGCATCTCAGAAAAAATAAATAAATAACAAAATAATCACTTATAAGAACTGCAAAAGTTCTAAGGAACCTTATTATTTTGCGCCCTACCAGATATCTTCTTATGTTTAAAACGAAAACTGAAAGGAGATAGTTTTGAGCAGGGATAAAGCAGTAGTAGGCCCCATAGCTTCTCCTTTCTCCCTTCTTTTTTAATTTAAAGTATAAATGCATTCCTGAAGAAATTTCTGATGGCAGATCTCCATTTACTGAGAAAAGAGTGCAATGAGGGTAAATGGCTGGACAGGATCACTAGAAGAATTAAAATGAAAAATAGAGAACACATTTTTATCATTATAAAACAGGTAATTAGGGAATCACTTAAAGACAAAATCAAACCTGGAAGTAATTAAAAAAAACATAAGCAAAACAGAAAACATAGGCTCAATGAAGAAATCAATGCATGCAAATTTTTCAGCTGGACAAGAAGTCAAACTAAAAGATCGAAGCAGTTCACAAAATTTACCAGGTGATTCATGACAGCTGTAGTGGTTTGACCCTGGCTAAATGCCAAGGATACACACAGGCACACTCTCCCACTCCCCTCCCTGCAAACGGACAGAGGAGAGGAAAAACTAAAGATTTTCACAAGTTTTGTGATAAGGACCATAAAAACTCCTTATTAATTATTTTATAGGCAAAACAGGCTCCAACTTAAAATACTAAGGATTTATTATTATCAAAATCAGAGCCTAAGAGTGAGAAGTTTGATAGATCTTACAGATACCTTTCTTCCTTCATCCCTCCCTCTTTCAAAGATCTCCCTCCTTCTCTTAGTGGCCTGGGAACACAGGAGTGGGGGGGTTACGGTCAGATGTTGTTTCTGCTGCTGTTCAGGGAGGGAGCTTCCCGTGGGGTCTCCTCCACAAAAGACAGTCTATCACAAAACTGCTTTTGTGGTCCATCCCACAGACAACAGCTCTTCAAATGCTATTGCCACGTAGGTCATCTCTCCATAGGTTGTAGTCCTTCAGGTATAGCTGCTCAGNGTTGCAGTCCTTCAGGTATAGCTGCTCAGCGTAGGTTTCCACAGTCCTCCCAAGAAATCCTGGTCCAGTGTGGATCTCCATGAAGTCACAGCCTCCTTCCAGCATCCATCTGCTCCAGTGTGGGGTCCTCCAGTCCTCCATGGGCTGTAGATGGTTCTCTGCATAACTCCTCATTGGCCTGGCCTTGGCCAGCGGCGGGTCCAGCCTGGAGCTGACATTGGCTCTGCTGGAAATGGAGAAACTTCCAGCAGCTTCTCAAAGAAGCCTCCCCATAGGCCCCCCTGCTAACAAAAAACCTGGCCACTAAAAACCACCACAACAGTTTAACCAAAAAGAAGATAAGATGATTGAAGACATTCTTAAGGTAAGTCAGTACAGACCTATGGAAAATAGGCCAGTCTTTGCTTTAGATCTAATCCAAGTTAAAATTTAACTACTGCACATCTGAAGAACTGTGCAGCTCCCAGAATTAGTAGTTGGCTCCAGGGGAGCGTGAAAAACACAGTGAAGAGAAGGAAGGATGGTCATTTCCCACTTAGAATATGGACCAGTCAAAAGGAAATAACGGAGAAAAATGGAAGACAAATGAAGTTACACTATGCCACCAAAAAGAAATAGGCTTGACTAGTCTTTGCTAAGCAAACACTTAGAGAAGGAACATATATAGAAAATATGATGGAGAAACAGAAAGAAAATCCTAGTTCAATGAACTTTCAAATATAAAAATATTTATGTATCATAAATCTTGATAAACCACACTACAGTTATTTCAGTTCAGATTCTTTCTCCTTCTAGGCACAGAGTTACAGAACAGTTGCAAATATAAACACTGTACTCATAGACTATAGATTTTCCCATCCATACTGTCTGCGACCAAATTTCAGAACTGCAGAGAAGAATCCCAGGATTGCCTGTTCCCACAATTGCTAAACCTTATCCAGGGGCTACCACCAGTCTGCTTTTTTTTGAAGTACAGAATAGACCTTGCCCATGCCTTTCTTATGCCACCGGAAAATGATCATCCAAACATTTATATTAGACTTCTTCCAAATTCTTCATATCTGCCATGCAAACCCAAACTTTTCTGAATTAGCTTCTGCCTGGAAATCAGAAAAACCCACTGGATTAAACTGTATTTTATTTAAAGCAAACCAGCTGGAAGCCAAATGACTTTGAATTTTATTATATAGCATAACTGAGCCCTTAATGTCAATACACTAACACTACCCATTACACAGAAACACATAGAGCTTGTGAATTTCCAGCCACTTTCTCTAATGTCATTTTATATTCTATGTACAGTACTATTTTCAAGAAAGATGGTATTGACAGCACTAGTGCATTCAGATAAAATGCATAAGTTTACTCTTATTATTTTGCAAAAACAACATTTGTCAACTCATTGGAAACCTTTCATAATAATCCTGCATTAGTTATCAATCAATTCATGCTCTAAATTACTGTTAAAACTTCAGATGATCAGACCTTATGCTTTAGTCTGCACCTTATGCTTTAGTCTGCACCTATTCTTTCCTGGTTTTTACTAAATTTGAACAAATTAATATAATGTGCATAAAAATTAACTACTGTGTTAATTGAGACACTGCAGCATCCTTTAGCTGAATCTCAACCATTTTCAGATTTTTTAATAAGAAATATTCTTTATTTTGATGTGCCCTACATTACCTCTTACTCAAATGTACCAAGTTGTATATTTGCCATATCGAGGCTGCTCAAAGAAATCAGTCAAGAAATGTTCCAAGCAAAATATTATCATTTCATGCTAAATATTTTAAACTTAAAAGAAAAAAAAACAAACAAAAAAAGGAATACAAAGCACAAAAAAAACCCAGAACAGCAGTCTCATGCCTAAAAACTGTCTACTGTATGCTGTGGCTACAGCAAAAGGAGCCTGAGCCAAGGTGGACAAAGAGAGGCTGAGGCTGATGTAGAGTTGCAACTTCCACTATGGTCGAGTGAATGAACCATCATGCTGATCAAGAGCAGCACAGACAAACCCACCACATTTCATTTCCATCTTTAGCTCTGACATCAGAAAAACAATAAACCCCCAAATACTAAGGCATCTGGCATTTCTTAAGTTTGAAAGCTGGCACATTAGCACTGAATGAAACATGGGTAGTGTCCTGGTTTGGGACAAATATGTTCAGAGGGATAAATATTCTCTGATAAAAAGGAGGCTGCAGCTCCTCATCCCCCACAGTGGGAAGAGAGAACTTGGAAGATTCAGAGTCCTTTTGTTGATATGATCTCCTTCTCCCTTTGCCGCGGAGGGGAAAATGTGGGGGGCCCCCCCAGGCCAGGCTGGTGAAAGGGTCTCTCAGTGAGGTTCCAATGTTCTAATGTCCCAAACAAGTCCAAAAGAGAAAAAGAGAATGTAAGTCTCAGGAAAACACAGAAATTCCACTCTTCATCCTCTCTCCAGCACACCTGCCAGAGGAGCCCTTTTCAAGCCTTATATCCTGCAGCTGTGGGAAGGAGTGTTAATGAGCCCAACGGCTCTGCAGCTGGGACCTGGGTATTCCAGGAAATTTCCTCCTCAAGCTGCTGTCTCAGCTCTTGGGCCCAGTTTAAAGACACAGAAAGGCCCAAGATTCATTTTTCCTGTGTAGAGTTGGCGATACAGGATGCATCATAAATTCACCCCAAGACAGGTACGTACTGCTAGACATTAATTCCTGGCATACTTTACAGTTATGGTGATGAAGAATTACTTGTTCATTATCCAGTTCAGAACAGTGGGGAGAAGACAGATTAGGTTTGTACTGCACAAAATAAACAACTTAGGCTGTTACTTCTAATGGAAGACTAAATTGTAACTGATTTAGTGAAAAGAGAAGAAATATACTTTCTTGGCATCTATCCACCATCTTACAAAAACTGCATTAAAACCAAGTTCTTACGAAAACCACTTATTTGCAATATTATAACCACTCAGTTCTCCATTATCTGTGGGGGGAAAAAATGAGATAATGGTATTACAATGAGACAAGGGAAAAATATGCCTGAAACAAACTGGCCCATATAGTGCAAATTCATGTCTCTTCATCCATGGCACAATTCATTCACAATCTAGAAGAAGTTATGCATGCAAATTAATAAACTTCTCCACGATATATGCATCAGTATTTTCACAATAAAATGTAAAAAACCTCACAACTGTTTAATGAGGATTTTTATTGTCTATTCTTTATCAAATAACTCATCATGGCAAGACAATTTCAAGAACTTCAGGCCTTTCAAACATCTACAATTAAAAGAATATGAATGAAAGCATTTTTCCATGGGAAACTTTCACTTCACATACTTGTTCAATGCCATTGTCTTGCATCAACAAGATCTAATTTATTTTGAGACAACTTAACTTTTTTCTGGTTCTAATGTAAGTTCTAGCAAAGGCGACAACTTCCTAATTTCTAGACTTATGAAACTTTCATTAATGGGCCCTTTAGATGATTTCCAGGTGCATCACCACTGAGGAATGCAATTATGCCAAATTAATGCAATGTGTCATTATACACTCTTTCCTTATTAATTAAATGCTATATAAAACCCCCTTGTAATATACAGAATTCTAAGCTTCTTTTTCACTTGAAGTGCAGAAGCTGAGATACACTGGCAACGATATAGAGTTTTATATAGGACAGCAACTAAAGGTAAAAATAATAACATAAAAAATATAGCCCTGGGCTGCAAAGACATTGGGGGTTAAAAAAAAAAAATCAAACACAAAAACCTCACCAAAAAACCTACAAACAAACAAACCAAAAAAACCCAAACAAAACCAAAACAAATAAAAAAAACCCAGTAATTGAAATTGTAGGATTAAAAGCCAACAGTCTACATTGCTTAATATGACTACATGGATAATTCAACGCATCTTAAACTACCATATTGATTTTTTTTTTAAAGTGAAGAGCAAAAAAGCATCAGAACTTTTTGCAGTATAGATTCCCACGCTCTTCTTGTAATAGACTCACTTTGAGTATAAATTCCTCAGATTATAACTGGTTATTCTATTATTAAGATATTTTAGAGAACTGAATAATGTTACTCTCTTGTTTGCTTTTGAATGAACCTATTCTAAAGTGGTAATTTTAATTTAATCTTAGTTGAAGCTTGTGCAAGAAAGGGTAGGTTCATTGTTCACGCGTAATATTTTTCTAAGTTGTAGTTTAACACAAGCTATTTCTTTTGAAGTAAGTATGTTCCATTTACAATACAACAACCAGCATGCAAGTATACATTCAGCATACTGATTCAGCATTGTGCTATTCAAAGTATTCTCTTATATCTAACTATTAAGTAATTCTTTGGGAAACATCCAAAAGAACTAGCCTTAAGAGAGATTCCTGAGGTTTCCTCTACTCTCAGTGGACAGACGGAAGTTTCTTCCAGAAGCAACCCAGCAGAGGAAAGTAGAACACATATTTTTCATAGAGGAGCTACTACCTTCTCTCCACTGATTACAGAGGGACTCGACAAAGACCAGACTCTCAGGGTTAAAATTCATCATAGTTATATTATGGCTCTTTGTTTTTCACATTAGCAACTCATGAATCTCACAGTTCAAATACGAAAGTTAATCCTACCTCATACAAAAGCAAATAGGAATCAAATCCATTGTTAAGAAGTGCCCTTAAACCTTCTTGCTCAGAGAGCAGAATAAAGTACATGCATAAAAAGAAGCTCACTACTGAGATGAACTGTGGCTGCTCAGCAGCTCTGTGGCCTGAAATTAAGAACGGCAGATTCTGAAGATCTCTTCTGAAAATATATTCAGTTTTGACTGAATACAAGAGTATAAGAGGGAAGAATGCATCAGCATCTGCAATTATCATTACCTTTGCTAGTCAGAACTAGCAAATAAGGCTTTTTCTTTAGACCAAATAAACTTGTGTCTTGTCAATGTCATAAATAAACAGTTCTCTATATTATTTTCAATATGGATGCAGAAATATGATTACACTGAAAGCTGAAGAAAAGAACGTCCTTCAGGAATACTCTTCTTACAATACCACAATTATACAAGATGAACATATTATTTAAGATTCTTATCTGCTTAAGAAAAAAACAGTTAAAATTCAAAGGAGGCCTTGAGTCATCAGACAGTTTTGAAGGATCGTGTGCATTGAGCTTTTGACTAAATGAATTATTAGTGTTTTTCATGGATGATGTGAAGCCATTTTTATGCAATTAGTCTACAAACACTATCAACTCACTATACGCTGCTAGTTACCTGAGTACTCTTCAAAATTAATGTAAAATACATAGCGGAAATTATACATATATTGTTTATGCTTCAAAAGGGTCTCATCAGGAGAATGAAAAGCCTTAACATTTACAATCCAAACTGACTTGTTTTGAAAAGGAAAGCCATAGAAGTTGAATGGGACAAGAATCTTTTGATAGAGCCATTTTTCAAACCTCTGGAAGAATTCAGGCCTTGACTCTGATCCACACTTGAACAATCTTTCTCGTCAACCGCTGCCACTCCGCCACCTCAGGGAATACATATCATTCACCAAATACATACTGCTTTCTTACAGCCCCTTTTGTTGAGAAACAGGAAAAAAATCCGCTCCCAAATAAAAAAGACAAGAGTGCTTACAAATCCTAGATGCTTCACCAAGTTGCATCTAAGCCACTCAGCCAATGTAATTCTATCTTCAGTTGTAGTAGCTTTGCTAGGCTTGAAAAACATGTTTCAGGAGATTAAAACAGGTCTGGGAATTAATATGTGACAGAGAAATTGGCCCTACCCACAGAAGTTGAGAAGCAAAATTAACACTGATGTTCTGACTGTGTCTATGGTCAAGTAGTACAAATACAGCATTGTTGCAGCAAAAGCTCTGTCAGAGGATAAAACAGCCCTAAACTCCTTCTACAGCTGCAGAATCTCTATCATCTGTAGGGAATACAGCACAGGAGAGGAAAACAAGCAATAGTTCTTCAGTACTTGAGAATCCTCCACTCAAGTAATATATGATGGAAATGACATCATTAATTGAAAAACAGCTGTTAGCAAAGTCAGAAGCTATAAAATACAGTTAGCGTTTTTGACAATCACATAAAAATAATAATGAAGGGAGAAAAAGGAAATACGTGTGTTGAGCACTAAGATGTAATGTGCAAATACTCGGAAGAGCAGAGGCTGTTCAAAGCTCACCTACAGTGAGAGATTAACATTTATTTTCTTAATGTTCTTGATGTGTGCACCACTTAATTCCCTCTTGGAACTATCCATTTAGTTTTTAAATTGGCCAATCATATAGTATTCAATACCACCTCTGCACAATAAGCAATAAGTAAAACCTCACAGACTGCTAGTATTTTCCTTCGCTTTTGCAGATATAGCCACCTCTATGAACATTCCCGTTAAAAAATACCATACATAAAATGACATCCATTGTCAAATCATCAGACAGAGATTCTGTGCACACCAGCCATTTTTGCAGGTTCTACACACTTTTCCCTCATGAATATTAAGTTCACATGCCGACAGCAGCACCCGGCTTCTCATTCTTGTACCAGCTGTCAGACAGAGAAGAATACATACAGTAGCCTCCATCTGACTGCTATCCTTAGCAAGAACTTCTATTAGAAACCTATATTTACTCATATTGCAACTGAAAAAAAAACCCAACCCACAAAACAAAAAAAAACTAAAAACAAACAAACAAATAAAAAACAAACACAAAAAAACCTTTTAATGAACCCCCAGCTGAAAGCTGTTATATTTCTCTCACACAGCAAAACCTGCTTTCCTCCAGCACATCCAAGAAGAAGCAGGGCCACACTGAAAAGCTGACTGAAAACAATGACCATGCACAGTGTGCCAGAGGATGCTTTCTTGGGCACTGCTGCACAGCCTTTTTTTTCTCTCAACTGAAATGAAACTGGAGACTTAATCACCTGTCTCAAACAGGTTAATCTTATATATCAATAGGTCAAGTTAAAGACTCAGTGGAAAATTTTCTATTGCTAAAAACACCACATCATTACCCAGGAAAAGATGTCTCCTTGACTTGCACTGGAATAATTTTTTCATAATTGTACTTTTGTAAAAATTGTAGTAATTTTATTAATTGCACTTTGATGCAATTTCTGGTTCGGTTCTTAGTCCAATTCCACCCTGGCTAGCCTTAGAACACCAACCAGGAGGATTACACCGTGCGAGTGGGGCGATCGCAGCAGCAGGCTTCTCTTCAGGAGTCTTGCTAAGTATCACCTACTAAGAAGGCAAGCTGAGCTTTAGCTTGGCCAGCTTAGTCCAGAATTACATCCACGGTGAGTGAAAAGATACAAGCGACCCTTCTTGTAGCTGTATTTTGGTTTATTGCTCCTCTGCTGCCTGCAGGCATCAGAGGAGGTCCTATCCCAAAGGGAAATCCACAAGCAAGAGCCCTGACTTCCAGTTACACAGGTTTATAAAGGCAGTCAGATTTCTGGGAGGGGAAAGGGAATGGCCAATGGGAAGGAGGGGTAGGAGTGGTTTGGGGAGGGGTCACGCCCCTAGTAGAAGTTTCTGGGGGTGTATGTTTGGGGACAGGGAGGAGGGGTGGGACAGGATAACATTTCAGGGTGGATACAACCTTAGGAACAAACTATCTGGGTGTGGGATAACAGGAGTAACAGAACATTCCAACAGGGAATAACAGAAACATATATTATTAATATATAACATAAAATAAATACACAGCATACACCGCTACAGCACTTGAGTATTTACTTACTGCATTTTTATTTTCTACAACAGCCACTCCCAGCAATATATTCAGTCAATATACGCCTCAGTATCACTAAGGCAACATCTGTTAAATAACTTGGAGCCTAAACCTCAAAGATTCCTCAAAACAAAACCACACTTCTCACAGAAGAAATAATTTTAAGATGCATGACTAGTAAATATGTATTTGTATTCTGTTTGTAAAAGGAAATTATAGGAATACAAGAGAATAAAACCCCCACCCTAAAATTTTTACTCAATTTAATTTTGTGGTATTTTACACATTGATAATAATACATTTTCATCACATTTTGAAACACTAGCTATTTTCCTGTAATTTAAACCATGCAAGCAGATCCTTTGATAAAAATCCTACTTTTAACATTAATTTCATAACCCTTGTGTTTGTAAAGAAGTAACTACAAATGTGGTGACATTTTGCCCTTACTTCACACTGATTCAGTTAATTCATCACAGCTTGGCTCAATAACCTCCTTACCTTTCAGCCATCTTTTATTTCCTAGTGACATGCTAGCTTTGAAGACTATTTAGCTTTGAACTAAGTTGCCTTGGAAAATGAAGTAGTCAAATAATTATTTATTTGCTCTTTATACTGTAATTTCACTTCAAGGATCCCAAAACAGCTTAGCAACCTTAAAAAAATTCAAGCTCCTAAAATATTTGCTAATTCAAATTTGTCTACACCTGTTCCATAGATGGGAAAATTGCAGCATAGAGAAATTAAGTGGCAAGATGCCCCAAAAGCTTTCTGTGCCAGTTAGGAGCAGCATCTCATGACAGCTCCCCACTTCTCATTTCCAGAAGACAAAACAACCATGTGAACCACACCAAGTCATTCTATCTGCATTTCCTTATGAGTGACTTACTTAAGCAGATAAGCAAAATCCATGTAATTCTCCAACTTCTTTCTATGGCCTAAGACCAAAAATCTGGCAAAGATCAGGAGAGAAAGGAAGAGAAGGACAAAATTTACTTGGAACTTTCCAAGTCTGTGGTCCGTACTCTCAGTATCCCAGGGTATGGCACCCTGTGGATAAGACTAGAGCTGCTCAAGGGCTGCCCCAAGCCCACAGCTGCAGGTCTTGCTCCTGGGACAGCACCCATCTGCCACATCTGCATAGGTGTCAGGGGGTGGACACTGGAAGACAGGACACCTGCAGGTCCTGAGAGAAGAAACTAGCAACAGCAGGAGAATAATGCAATCCCAGAGATGAAGAAAGAGCAGGGAGAGACCTCCATGTCCTTTATACAGCTTACTCACCTCCCTCACAGCCTTCCCACAGGCGCTGAGCCCTTCCCACAGCCCATCATGGTGTCACCCTGTCCATTCAACAAACTCCCTGACACAGCCACAAAACAGAGTTCAGCAGCTTATAGTCAGTGAGTCCTCTTGTTATTTATGTATAACATATCAGAGCAGTCTTACAATTGATCAAATTTTGGATTTACTGTGAATTTCTTTGATAAGAAAACATTTACTGGTCTAGATGCATGCTAAATACTTCACTAGTACTGACATACCCTAAAAAGACAAATTAGATTTCATTCATATGAAGATATGATGGAGTCTGCATCCTTGGAGATCCTCAAAACCCGAATGGACACAGTCCCGAACCACAAGCTCTAGGTGGCCCTGCCTGGGCAGGGGTTTGGACAAGGTGACCTCCAGAGGTCCCTTCCAGTCTCAACCTTCACTGTGATGCTGAAGTTCAATCCTACAAAATATAAGAAAGTAGCAGATATATATTTCATACATATTTAAAGCAGACTAATTTTGTAAAAAAGTAGTATAAAACAAATTTTTGCACATGTGTGCTACAGCCACAATTCAGGGACTTCCAGAAAGTGCACTGAAGACAGAAGCAGAAGAGAAATTACTCCTGAGCAGAAAAGGAGGGAAGCTGCATCTCCTGAGCGAGCCTCAGAAGAAAGAAAGCCTTGATAAGGGAAATCAAGGTTGTGAACTTCTTACACTATCAATATAATTCAGTATTAGGAAGTAAAACACTACTGAGTTGTCCCCTTAGCTCCAACAGCTTCAAGGCTTCAAACAGGCTCCATTCTACAAGGCAGCACTCCAGAGGAAGCTTCTTAGTTTAACCAATGCTGAGAAGCATCTCAGAGAACCGTATTTTCTAAGTGTGTGAGGGTTTCTAATTTTTAAACAAGATTCTGTATTTTGTCATGTTAACTGGGAACTAAAGCAAACTGATAAGAGTACAAACGTTCTACAGGCAAACATGGTGAGAGCAGAGTACATATCTCCCGCAGAAATAATGCCGCCAAATAAATCAGTGTTAATACAAAGCCTTTCTTAAACTGGGAGTTGATGCACTTCACAATAAAGCGTGAGAATAGTTTTCAGGCCTTGTACTATCTAGTGTCAGTGGTACTTCAGAATGTATAATCTAGCCAGTGTTCCACTGGAGGTACAGTCAAGAGAGGCCTCACAACTTGTAAAAATTCATACTGTGATTTTGTAAAAATATAAACAGCTTAAACAATAGTGAAGGACTAAGTAAGGGAAAGACACTTTATTGTAATGGCATTGTGAAACAAACAAAACTGTGTTTGTTTTATATAGTGCCCCTTGCATTAGTCATACACTTCACACACCACTGAACTGAATGACTTCAAACTGCCATCAGCAGTGGAAAATGAACGGCACAAGGGCACAAGCCACCTCCTAGCACATGCTAGTCCTTGTTGTCTCTTTTATTTTCTGCCTTTGGCTTCTGGTCCTGTACATGTGTGTATTTCGTGGTTCATGTCTCAGAAGCCTGCCAGTGGAGCAAACTCCTGCCAGACACAGCTCTTACTGCTGCTTCCCTTAACCATCTCAACTGGCAGTGACCTAACATAATCTCCACAAAGGCAATGGGAGCAAAGAACTACTACTAAAACAACTCACATCAGGGAACCATTGGTAAAGTAACTCAACTGCTACCGACCGCATCAATTCTCATTGAAACTCATTTGATTGCAAAGACTAACTAACTAAATAAGCAATCCCACCTATACTTACCTTAGGACACTTTTTGAAGTATCTTATCTGACAAGATATTAAATACCTAGGTTTTCCTACATATGTAGGCAGTAATATAATGTTCATGGGAAGTTAAAATATTTGTTATATGTTTTCAAATGACAAAAACCTAAAGCACTTCCTTTAATTTAACTCTTCGGTTTTGGTTTGCTCGCTCTTTTTCAGGTTTCAGTGCTCCCCTGGGAAACATTTTCACACTTGAAAGCATGCTGTGCCATCTGTTATTCCCCATTTCAAAATCTTGACTCTAGTGCAGGAGCATACATTAATCATTTATACTGTATAAATACATTAAAAATTAATAGCCCGGCTAGGATTCCAAGGTATCCACTTAATGAGCTGAGACTCAAACCTAGGAGCATCATGTCATTACTATTACACATGTATAAAATAGTACTTAGAAAGCTTCATCATACGAGACCTTTTCCTACAAATTCAGCATATTGGACCTGTGAATTAAGCATCTAAAAACCAAATTACGCATTTACTTTCTGCAAGAGGAGGGAAATAACATTTTCTCCTTAATTACAAACTTGTTGCAGAATACTGAAAACTCAATCTTAGGCTTTGAAAGAAAAACATTTTTTAAAATGACATAAAATATTTGGTAAACTTTAAGTTTTAAGTAGTTTAAAAATAAAAACCATTAATTCTAAATGAAAGAATGCCTGACAAATTTCAAAATATTTGGATATACTTTGCAAACATTAATTAAAGCCATGCTTACTGCTGCAAGAACAATTAATTTGACAAATACCAACACCACAAGCAGAAATAATGAAAAAATAATAAAAAGCAAGCATCAAATTATGTAATTATTTTTTTCCAGTGCTCCGAGCTGTGATCTGCCTTCACTATAAGAAGTATATATAACTGCATTTATACAGACTAAATGGGGCAATATAACCAGGACAGCTGCAATCATGGCATCTGTTTTAGTTTGACAAGAAAGTCTGTGCCAATAACAACTTTACCTGAATGCACTTTGAAGCCCCTACAGGAAGGCCACAAAGTAGTTCCTTCTTAGAATCAGTAATTTTCCTTCTCATGAGTGGCAATTTAAAAGCTCATTTTTTTTAATACTATACCACATCCTATCAAGAATAATGGAAAAGCTCAAAAGGAACAATAAAAGCAGAGAGGCTGGGTGCCTTTGGAAAGGGGAGGACAGATAGGAGAGAATGGAGGATGCAGCACCATCAAGCCACTAGGCCAGACAACTGTTAGAACATAAAAACGTCTGCCACAAAGCAAGAGTTCCTAGAGAAAGAATTAATGTATTTCCAGAAAAAAAATTTAAGATGCAAGATGTAGAGGTGGCATATATCAATAATCAGATGAAACAGTAATTCTTACTCCTGAAATATTATAAAAATTAATTTCCATCTTATTTAGGGAATAATGAACCATTTGCATCTATATTGTGCGAGAACACTTGATGATCAGGAACAAGCTTTTCTATAATGCTTTACAATTATGGACTATGTTTCTAGATTTCCTTAAACCAGAATAATAGTTCTAATTTATTCAGAGCTCATCTATATTTTCCTCAGAGCAATTCATAATTTACATAGCTACAAAAAAAAACCCCAAACAAACAAACTAAACAAGATCATACAAACAAAAAATCTGAAAAGGTTGCTGGCAGCCCTTTAACTAGAAAATATGGCATAAGCTTTTACATAGTTCAAAGGAAATGTGTCCAACCATAAGACAAAAAAAACCTCTCTGTACTAGTACAATCAAAACTACAGCATGAAGATGGCACCACAATCTTAACCAGATTGCAAAGATTGATTCCGTGTTTTGAAATGCTTCACCTTATGGGTAAGCTAAAATTTCTCAAGTCTAATCTCATTTTAAAGCAGTCTGGTTTTGTGAGAGCATATGCAAACCTATATATTTCACTGATAACTGCCCGTACATTTAGCTCTTGGCCAAAAAAATGTGCTGCTGGTCATCAATGACCACTCAATTCATGGAGGCTGTCCTGCCCTCCTTTTCTTAGAAAATTCCAGTCTTGTCATGGGTCAGATCCCAACACCACTCAGTTCAGAGTGGGTATGCAAAAGTCCATGGGGCAAACACACCGACTGCAAAAAGTCAGAGTGAGGACACAGACTCATTGCAGTGTAAACAGTGAACTCTAATTCAAGCCAAAGCTTCAATAAACTGTCCTCACCAAAGCAGAATTAATGCTGGGGTCCCAATGGAATTCCCCAAAAACATCCTTTTCCCACCACTTGATTAATTCAATATATAAACTGCCAGCTCTGCAAGATGAGACAGAAGTGTTTCAAGGACCCAAATTTTTAAAATGTCAAAATCAGGATAATTCCCTCAAATCATGACAGAAGTACCATAATTCACTAAGCATGTGCACTTAGTGGGTAAGTTATGCTTTATATTTAAGAGGCATGTAATTTTGGAATAAAATTAACAGGTATCACCGATGCAAAAGAATATTTCCTTTAAGAATATGAACCAAAACAGATATCAAAGCAAAACAGGTATAAAGAAGAAAGTGGCTCGTGCAATGTATAAAGCAGCATGAGAATTTGATACAAAAAAAAGCTGAGGAAGCCTGTCTCAAGGCAGAAACTCAGTGGAAGAATTTCTTATTATTAATAATAACAAAAGATCCATGATAACTTTACAATAGAAGTCCTGAGAATTACAAGTTTTGTAAACAATGAGGGCACCTGGGATTTGTTTTCTCTTGTCAACAAATTTTTTGTTCTGAATGATGATAAACTTACCTAAACTCCTTGCTATCATCATCTCCCTAGACGCTGGGAAGAATAATAATAAGGGAAAAATTATGCAGAAAGACTGGCAGGAGCGAGTGAGCACAAAACTGTACTTAACAACAAAGGAAGATGAGAAAGAAGTGAAAATGTAGCCCATGACATGGTTAATATGGAAAGAGAGATGCATGTGTTGTAAAACTGATGGAAAAAAGCGCACAAAATTAATTCTGAATTTACAACAACTGATATTGAGAACCAAAGGAAGTGCTGTAGCATTGAATGCAAAATTATCCCTTATAAAAATGACTAATGGTTTAGCTATATATCATACACCAAGGCTAACAATTTAAAGTCTATGAAAGTAAATCAGTGTCAATAATGAGCAGGCACAGGTCTCAGCACAATTCACTTCCACAAATTCACTCAGTTCAATTAATTCCTAACATATCTAGCTGTATTGCTTGTTTGAATGTACTGCTCTAAGCTACTGAATGCTGCAAGGTTTTTTATCTTTGAAGCTTGCACCCTGCCATCTAGAGATGTTGTATTTCCTCAAGTTAAAACAATCAGATAATTATGTTTTGTTTTTCTTTTTTAAAGGGGGTGGGGAGGAGCAGAATTTCCTGCACATGCACCACATCCTCACCAGAGATGCCATGGAAACATAAACCCAGTGGCCGAAGTCATGGTGGTTCAGAGCCTCCCACAGCACCTCAAAAACACTTTTCCTCAATTCACCCCACACCAGACCTGCTCCAACCAGGCGTCCTCTTCCACCCACTGGCTCCTAAAATCTCTCTGGCCTCTGAGACCTTCCCGCTGGATTTTCCAAACTCCAAATCAATCTTCACCCCTTTCATTTCTGCTCAAACTGTCCCAAGTGCCCTCCTACATGAGCTTCTCAAATACACCAAAGCCACCAAGCCTGAGCTTTTCTGCAATATTTTCAGAAGAGGCTCAACATGAAATTGCTGTCATCCTCTGGCCACCCAGACACGGCCTCACTCTACTGCCCAGTAATCATGTATAGGTCTACTTCTTTGGTAAATCTGGATAAAACCAGCAACTGCAGGTTTTAATCTCCAGCACTAAATGAGTTTGAGCTGAACCACCCTTTGGAGAGGCAGAATCAAATTCTGACCATGAAGTTAAAAATCAGAACCCAGTTTGGTGGAAAATGGGCTAACCATCTATTAACCATGAAGGAAAATATGACAAAAAGCTATGGATGAACTGGTCTAAAAAGACTGCAGAGCTCATTCAGGCCAAATGTCCATGCAGGCCCCTATGAATCTCACATAAAGGACACTCTTATTCCAATCAGACAATAATTCAGGTTGTAAGGGATAGATGGAGGTCTCTAGTTCAACCTGCTGGTCAAGGTAATATCAGACTAAGTTTCTCCTCAGGGCTTTATTCTATTTTAGTCTTAAACACATCAAAGAATGGAAACTGCCCAGCTCCTGGGTAACCTGCTTCACTGTTTAATTATCCTCATGACAAAGCTTTCTTAAATCCAGACTGAACAGCCCCTTCTTCGATTTATGACTATAATCTCTCATTCTCCAGGCACATGAATCAGCAAAAGGCTCAGTTCTGCCTTCTTCACAACGTCAGTACTGGCAGGCTGCTGGAAGGCCCTCTGAAGAGTCTCCATTCCTCCTAAACTGAGCAAGTTCAGCTCTCTACATATATCTTCATAGCTACTGTGTTAACAAAATTATTTAACCTTGTATAAATGTAACCCTTATTTGACATTGTACAAAAATTAGATTTTTCTCTTTGTTTTCATAATAAAAATTTTCTGACTTGTGCAGTCTAGCAAATTATTGTCATTACTTCTTGTAATGAAACCAGTGTTTTTATATTCAGTCATTTCCTCAAGAAATGAGGAACTAAAATAGTAAAATGGGAGCATGACCATTTATATTTTTTTAATAGTAATGCAATAACCATAACAGTCATTAAAGAGAGAAACAGGACCAAATCCACCATTTCTTCACCTTTTCAAAGACAATATGTCAGTAGCACACAAATCACACTGCAGTCTACTGTCAAAACCCAAAATTACAGCATTTCTCTCAAGCTGATAAGTTCATATCATCCTAGAACCTGTCACAGCTTTCTCCATCTCAGCACAAAACACAGGAGCCCAATAGCAGATAACAAAAAAAAAGGAAAGCCAAGACAATTCAGTAAAGCCTGTCTGATATCTGCTTGAAAGAATACACCATGGAGAAAAAGGCTGTTAAACTCTATTACAGCCCAAGAAGCTTAGGCATGCAATGTAGGACCTCAGAGTGATCAGTGATCTGTCCTCCCAGAAAGAACTTAATTATCCTACTTACTCTATAGCAGCTAATGGTTCATGTTCTGAGAAAGGCAAGCATGAGAGTCACAGTACCAAAAAATCCTTCAGTATATCTTGGGTTAGTACATCACTCTCATTCTTTGTACATTGCATGTAGAAGATCTCTTTGGAAAAAAAAGGAAAAGGAAGGGTTGGGGTGGAAGTGGCACAACCATAATTGCTATTAAGAATAGATACAAAGTCCAGAGAGATGGCAGAGAAAGGGAGAACACTGGTGCACAACTGAACCAGACGGGTAAGGACCTGGTTGGATGGTGAGGCCAAAAGTGGGTTATAGCCTATGTGAAGACCAGCACCATGTGGAAAACTGTCCTAAGACCTGTGCACTTCAACATCCTTATCAATGACCTGGAGGAAGCAATGGTGTGCACTGAACTTTGGTAGCAAAGGCATCCTGCACCTCCTGAGGGATACAAACAGGGACACAGCTCAGACAGAGATCAAAGATAAGCAATTGTTCCCCTCTGCATGGCACACATCAGTCCACATCCCAACACATGAAAAAACTGTTTTCCTGTGATCATAGTGAGGCAGCAGAGCAGGTCACTCCAAGAGGCTGTGCTATCTCCACCCTTGGACATTTCCAAGCTCTGATTGTTCCAAGCCCTTAGCTGCCTAGTCTGAACCCAAAGCCAGCCCTACTGAGGGAGGAGAGAGGCCCACCAGGATGGCTCTGGCCATAAGAGAGATGAAATTCAAAAGCTGTGCTGGCCAAACCATGGCTGCATGGACAGGGCAACATGGATGGTATGTCAGCTGTAGTGAGCTCCCACCTGGTTTTGGGTCTGAGCCCAAGGACATCCACTTCCTAGGAGAAAACTTCTCAATTGTAAGACGCAAAGAGATGCATGTGAAGAAGAAAAGTACTGCACAGCAAACAGAAAGGCGTTAAAGGAAAAAATGTGTATATTCTATATACTCCATGAGTTCTGAAAGGAAAAAAACAAACAAACAAAAACAAAACAAAAAACTCATTAACAAGTATTTTAAGCCAGAAAAGGACAAAGCAGCAAGAGTCACAATATGAGTGTATTTTACAGAGAAATATGTAGAAGGGATTAAGATTTTCACCTACTAAAAAGGAGATGATGACACAGAAATAGCAAATGCTTAACTTGAGTCCCTCAAGTGCGCTTTAGAGAACATTGAACAGGTAACTATGATTTTAAAAGCCAGGAGCTATTGGAAGTCATTGCTTTTTCAAATAAAGCCAAGTTATACAGGTTACTCTTTAAAAAAAAAAATCAGACAAGGTCTGTCAAATTTATTTTATTAGGCATTATGTAATTAACATAATTATCACCCTTAATTTATATTAGTATAATGAACTCTGCAGTTTGATACATGTAGTCTTACCTACATTCATCAAGTTGACATTTTGATTGGTGAAAATTAAATTTTACTACCTTTGGGAAGTGACAATATTCTAGCTAGATTTTCTCATTGATTTTCTGTAAAGATATAGTAGCAGTTTCATGTTGCTCATATATAAAAAGTCTACTTTTTTTTACACAGTAGAACAATTAATTACACTGTTGTTGACATTTTCTATACAGAGAAACAGTGAAGTATTTAAAAGAAATACAGTAAACTTAAAATGTACTCTGCTGAACCAATAAAAAAGAATAGGCTCATTTATTTTTAATTATATTGTTCCCATTACATAAGCCTGGAAATAGTTTTCATTTTCATAAGCCTTCCAGACAAAAATGTCGCATTATTTTTGAAAACCTCCACTCATGATAGCATGAACTTGTTTGTTTACAAAAAAATAAAATGTCAATATTTTGAAAATTCTGACTAAAAGTTAACACTGGAATCTGTAAAAAACTTTAATGAGCATGTGCAGGTGTGTGCATGCAAGAAGAGAAATAAATTTTAGGAGACAAACAACCACTTCTTTACCAAAAGGTATTGATCTCCAGGTTGGTTTCACTTCAGAATTCAGTATGCAAAATAAAGCTTAATTAATCACTGAACTACCAGCTTACTACTTCAGCATGGAACTGACTTGGTTTCACGGGAGGAAAAAAATAAAAGAACATTTTCAACTCCTGGTTTATATCACAGTGCATTTCAAGCAGAGGTATCTCACAGGTTTAAGAGTACAAAGGTCTGATGTGAATTTTTGGATGAGAAAGTAATGGATGGAGTAGTGAAAATGAGAAGGTTGAAGCAGAAGAAATTAATGTTGCTTAGTGATTTTGGCCATTCAAACAAAGATGTATGTGTATGCCATCACAGAAACACAGAATGGTCTGGGTTGGAAGGGACTTTAAAGATTATCTAATTCTAACCCTACTGTCATGAGTAGAGACAATTTCCACTAGACCAGGTTGTTCAAAGCCCGATCCAGCCTGGCCTTGAACACTGCCAGGGATGGGGAGTCAGCAACTTCCCTGAACAACCTGTTCCAGTGCCTTACCACACTCACTGTAAAGCATTCCTTGCTTATAACTACTTTAAATTCACCCTGCTTCAGTTTAAAGCCATTCCCTCTCATACTATCACTACACGCCCTTGTAAAAAGTCCTTCTCCAGCTTTATAGCAGGCCTCTTTAAGTACTGGAAGGTGCTATAAGGTCAACACAGAGCCTTCTTTTCTCCAGGCTGAACAACCCCAACTCTCTCAAACTGCCCTCATAGGAGAGGTGCTCCAGCCGTCTGAACATCTTTGTTGCCCCTCCCTTGACTCGCTCAAACAGATCCATGTCTTTGCTCTGCTGAAGAGCCCACATCTGGACATAGTGGAGCAGAGTGGATGGGCAGAATCACCTCCCTCATCCTGCTGGCCACTGTTTTTAGACAGTTGACTGAAATCTTAAGTTATGTACACAAGCTAATACACTGGGATGGCAAATTCAAGTCTGACATACATGACAATTCAAGAAAAAAGCCTTTTGTGAGCAGCAGCATCACAGGAGTTCCACAGAAGCCTTCCTTCCAAAAGGGCCCACAAGCTGGTCCATGAGACTTCAAACCCATGACTGGATTCACCAACAAAAGACAGATATATGTGACTCAAATGCAAAAAGGTAGCATCAGTCCTAGAAAGGGCTCTTCAATCTCACAGCATAAGGCAACAAGAGCCGAAAGGTGACACTGAAGTCAGACAAATTTATATAAAGGAAGGGGAGAAGGTATTCACATTCACCTATAATACAAGACTAAAAGCAGCAGCAGAACTGTGCCATCTCTCAAAGATGCAGAGGACAAATATGCTTCTGATACAGTCAGGTCTCAGTCATACACATCAGGGGACCCAGTCAGAGAACAGCCTGTTTAAACAGCCTGAGCAAACAGGTCAAAGTACAAGGTCTAAAGGTCCCCTTGGGCTTCTACAGCAGATGATTTAAGTGCTCAATGTGCTTCATTCCAAAACAGGGGTAGTTGGGTCTCATGCAGAAGCATATGACTGATTGCAACCAGAGTGCCAACACACCAAAGCCACTCAGGTACAAAAGCCTGCCACAGACAGCACAAGGACAGCTTATCAAGTCACATCTGCAACTTCATGTTCCGCAACAACAGTGATAACAAGCTCTCTCAGCCAAGACTACCAGGCAGCTTATTTCTTGGGACACACCACTCTCTCCTTCGCAACACTGTCTTTTTGTTACTATTTTCAAAAACACTAGTTAGCCAGTTTTCAGTTCATTGTGTTCCACATTCTCTGTTAGGGGGATGATTTCAAACACTGGTGGTTTGAAGTAAAGGTACCCGAGCTTCCTCTGGCTTCTTCCACAACTGGCCCCAGCTTCTTTAGCTCTTCACGGAAAGAAAGTCCAATGTTCAGCAAAATAAAACATCATAATATCTGCCTTTTGGGGGTTGAAGATCTCTCTTAAAACCTTTTTTGAACATGTCTCCTTTCAACTCATCTCTCCAGCTACATGTATGCATTAAAGCACTTTAGACAGACTGCACACATACTTGCACCTCTTACCCTTTATACTGGAGATCATCAGATGCATACAGGTGTATGCAGCTAAAACAATAGACCATTCATACAGTCTATAGACTTCTTTCCAATAAGTCAACATTGAATGTGACCACGTTACATTTTGCTTGTGAATTGACCCACACAGCAACAGCAGTTTTCTAATTCTCTCCACTCCATACTCAACATCCCCACACACAAAATCCCAAACAAACCCAAAAACCCAAACTACTTTTCATAGTATCAGTTGCTTTCCAGCAGAGAGAATAGCAAATCAAGGGTCCAAACAACCCAAAAAAAACCAAAAACCCCACCCTAAAAAAACAACAAACAAAACAAACATCTAAGCAGCACACTATCTGTGTGTAAAAAGTTCTGGTGCTAACGAGGCTGTGCCGAAGCAAATTGTCCTGATTTTCTCACAGCTTTTGCACAAATCTGTCTGCTTACATATTGAATGGAAGAGGCATCATTTCTATAGCACACAGCATCTCAATGAACATTAACCATCATTATTCACTTGGATACTGCAATGTGCAAGACTGATTCCTGCTTCACAACTGCTCCGCAGCTCTCTCAAGTGTGCCAACCCTCAACGCTACTCCTTTCCACGTTCTTACAGGAAAGCTAAAGGAAAACACTGAATTTTCATCCTCCAAAAGGAAAGACAAATGTCAAAAAGCAAGATAAGTGGCACATAATTTTAGAATTATCACTGCTCCCCAGTAATTGAGCCAACAGGCCATTTTGAGATTCGTTATTATTTTTCTTGCATATGTTTATTAACCTAAATTCATAAAAAACTTAACTAATTGGAAAATAACTATCTATGTAGTTTAGACAGGGGTCTCACATTCTGTTAGCTTTCCATTTAAGGCTTTCTTTGTCTTTTATATTTTTTCTTCTTTTTTAAGAATATACAAAAGCATTTTTCCAATCAGACAGAAGTTTGCATTTGATTGTTTGCTATCACTTTGTAATTTCAAAAACTTTTAACAGGCAGTTTTTAACTTGGAAAACCCTTAAAATAGTCACAAATACAAGCTTTTTTTCTTATTTTTTCATAATTGCATATGTTGAACAACACTAATCAAAAACAGCAATCAAGTATGAATAAATGCATTAACTTTTCTTGTTACAACAAATGGCAGCACCTTTGAAGTGGTAAGTGCCAGAGTTCATGACATACTTTGCATATCTTGTAGAGTGCAGCATTTCTTCTTCAATTAGTCAGTTTTGGTGAATGAAATGAAAGAGTACTAATTGCAAAATGGAATATGCTTAATTAATACAGCAATCTGTTGATAAAAAAACGAGTTTACTTTTAATGTAGTTTAGGTAACAATGGGTTGTTTCACTACTTTCATTTTTTAGTAAAAACTTCAGCATTTATGATTAATACATATTTAATAAGATGGGGGACTTTACAGACCATGGGTATACAATACACATCTGTACACAGGGAATCTGCACTGGTATATAAGTTAATGATGAACTTCACAGAATCTGAAGTCCTGCTTGCCTCAGTTAGCGGCCAGAGAACTTTTTTCCATTAAAGGTAAAAAGAGAAGATAAACTACACGGAAAATAAAAACCTGCTCATCCCACACCATTTCCAGTTCCACATACGAATATAAATATATTTGCTTTCTTTTATTTCTACATTCATGATGATTCAATTCAACCTTGATTAGTTGAATGTTTTGTCTGTATCTGTGAACTTCTGTTGCTCTATTCCCCAACCCCAAAGAATTTTAAAGTATCCCAGTGGATGTTTTGCAAGATGCTTAAGTCAGAAATTCTGCTAAATACTTGGCCACAGTGACAGCAGAAACATTTGGCAGAAAAGAAGAGAAAATATAAATTTTAATCTCATGGCCAATTTTTTCCCCTCTCTTTCCCTCTTCAAATACCTCCCCGAAGCCTCTTGGTCATCATGGAGAGCCCAACTGAAAATGGACATAAATGTGTACTTCTGAATTCTGAAATACAAGGAGTCACCAAGGGGCTAGCAGCTGAGTATTGAAGAATAAACTACTACATCAAGTAGTGTACATACAGGGTTTCCTAGCAGCACACGCACACTGGGCAGGAGACAAAGAACTACCCTTTAAAGCAGTTCCTGCAAGGCAGCAGGTAGGCAGCAAATTTCTAACACATGTAATATTAAAGATGATATGCACCATTAAAACAAATAAAGACCTAGCCCGAACTGAACTTTTAACAACATAATTTAAATTTTGGCAAAATTAGTTTGTTCTTCATGAAGGCATGGGAGAAGAATAAAAGCAGTTTTGAATACACACAATTTAAGTTTCAGTAGGTTAACTGTGATACTTTATTTCTTTAAGAAAACTGAAACCACAAAAGTTGCATAACATAAATATGGATAAAATAAAACAACGAATGTCAATCAACATTTTTGATAACTCCACTATTCCATGCAGCTTTTTTCTACACTGGCACACTCTTATTCCTTATTACTTAATAAAGGGTATTAGATTTAATTCCTAATTCTTCTGTAGAGGTAAATCAAAATGTGAGAATGGACTAATAAGTAATACAGACACTTGAGTATCTTGATGCTGAGTAACGACAACCATTAACAGCTAGTATGAAAACATATTTTTTAAATTAGTATTACTAAAATTATTTTGCTGTGTTACTACATCTCTTGCAATACCTTTGCTATATGCTGAATAGAAGCAATAGAGTAGGCTCATCAGTCAAGCACAGTCAAGATAATGGGTTTCTTTGTAGATCAATGATAACATGTACCTTCATAGTGACATGGGCAACACTTTATACAACTTGCATACAGAAAGTTACTCTTCCAAAAATATTATTAACTCAGAAAAGTTCATGTATTTTACTGCTTTTTTAGAAAGAACCTTTCTATTTTAGAAAGAACATAAAAACCTCTTAGTAGTATAAAACTTACAACTGCATAGCTCAAAATTTAGATGAATGTACAAAATCAAAGTCTGGAAGATCCTCTTTGAATTTTCCATCTCATTCCCTCATCTTAAATTTTTGTAACTTTGAAGAAAAAGGTAAATCCTACACAAGCAGTTTTCTGAAAAGCTTCTTGGCAAACACTGAAAAGTAGAAAGTTGTATTTTTTGTTTGGTCACGTAAAGCAAGGAAACATTTCCTTTTTCCCCTCCCCCACCATTTTCCTCATTTTTCTCTAGGTTTTTGAGCTATGGACGTCATTTTAATAGCCCAAACTCAGAACTTCCATAATATAGAAAAAAAATAAAAGCAAGTTAATTGTGTTCTCAAGCCCATTTTATTTTACAGAGGTAAGATAAACAAACAACAATGTAAGAGAATTTTCAGAAAAACATGTTTCTCTCCAAGAAGTATTTTGAAAAAGTATGAATAAAGTATAGAGAAAAGGCTACTTCTTATTTTAGTATTTAAAGAGCATTGTAATATAGTGCATTTAATCAATCCAGTAGGGTTGCGGATCTTTTAAATTACCAGTTTTTTAATGCAAAAATTTGGGCACCTGAAGAGAACTACTCCGATTGCCCTTCCTGCCCTCACGTCTCCTCACATCTCTGCCTGAAACGCACACA
>WEIV01005339.1:0-23034 GCA_013390005.1 Calyptomena viridis
AAGGCAGAATGATTTATTTTAAAAAACCCATACAGACAGCAGTGCAAGGAAACACCTCTGCAATAGTGCTGGTGACACCTGAGTGACTGGAACTGTGACCAGGCAGTTCCTGTGTGCAGTGCAACAGGAGTCACAGGGGATGCAACTGACTCCCAGAGAATGCAGCAAACCCCAGTTCTGTACATCCTGGCTGTGGGCCAGGAAGACCCGAGTGAAATGGAACAAAATGTTCCATCCTGAGCTGGTCAGTCAGGTTGGCTCAGCCAAGATAGAGGATTGTAAGCAATTCAATTTCCAAAAAAATCTGCGCCAAATCAGAGTCATTCTCTCAACATCCTTATTAACTGAAATGGGAATGGAGAGAGCTCAACACATCTCAAGGTCCAGGTCTAAGTATAGGATCTGCAGTTTTGTACTGGTCATGCGTTTGGTATTTTCTCAGCCTTAATTTTTCATGTTTATCAAAAACAGATGCAGCTTAGACTTAGATTTCATTCCCTATTTACCAGAGCTTGTATCTTGCAGATCAGAACACAGTGTTATTATAACAGAGAGGAAATATAATCCAGTTTATAAATATTACAGAATTATTCCAGGCAATATTCAACATCAGTACTGACTTTAACTTTGCCTTCCACAATACTTCGCTGAAAACTCTTTTCAACAGAAAATACAGAAATTCAATGAAAAGCGTTAAGATGAAGATGCTTGACTGTTTTGTACCCACTCAGTATATTGCACTTATCTACAATTTTCAGTTTTTAACACATTGCCAAACAGCAAAAAGTTTCCCTAGCCCATTCTTCACTTCTTAAAAAAAGTGATGTCTCAGTTACTGAACAAAAACACAGCTGGAGGTATTCCAAGAACAGCCCAGATAATGCATCACAGATAATGGCAATAGTAATTCAGTTCCAAACTAGATCTTAAGTTATTAGACAACCTTCTCCATTACATACAACTTGACAGTCCCTACCCTAACTAATAGATTTTAAATCAAGGTAACTCAGTAGCTGAATTCATGTAAATGTAGCCTTCATCCTCCCCCTTTCTTCCCACATGGAAATAAAAAGGATCACTTACACAAACTGCATTAATATCTGACACATGCCCAGTGAACGACTGCCTGCACATTCCATCTCTGATATCCCAAAGCTTTGAGGAGGCATCACAGGCACCCGAAACAAAAGTCCTCATGTCTGGACTTAGAGAGAGACTCATCACATCTCCAGTGTGCCCAGTGAACGTGGTGGTCTGCTGACCAGTTTCAATGTCCCACAAAGCGCTGCAGATAAAGGGACAACATTAATGCAACGTCTGTGGTCATTTCAGAGTTCAAGGTGTAAATACAAATTAAGGCATTGGAGACAAAAATTAAAAAAAAGGGGGAAAAAAAAGGGGTAGGGAAGGGCAACAGAGCTCAACGACTCACCAAGTGGTGTCTCCTGAGCTAGTGACGATTTGGTTGTCATCCAGGAAGCGACAACAGGACAAGTATCCTAAGAATGAAACAATCATGTTAGTTTCCAACCAAGGAGTAATACCCGAAGTTTAAAATCCAAAAACATCAGCAAAGTTCTCCCACGACCAGTCTGTAATCAACAGAACTATTGCACAGCTCACAACACACCTCCAAGTGAGATGGTTTCCTTTGGTGCAGTAACGAACCAAAGCGGAAGCAAGACCATGGCTGACCTGTGTGCCCCGGCAGCTCCCGGCTCACTCTCACGTTGCCCTCCCTGGTTTTCAGGTTGTATATGGAGCAGATGTTGTCCAGGCCACCGCAGGCCACGTAGTTCCCGGAGGGTGCATAGGCACAGGTCATGACCCAGGAGGATCTCAGGGGAATGGCGTGCATCTGGGGGGAGACACAGCACGTGAGGGCGCGGCAGCTCCCACTCCTCACCCTCCCACCCAGACAAGCAGCTACAGCACACGGCACACACCGGGCACTGTGCACAGCCTCAGCAGCTGGATTTTACAACATGTTACAAATCATTCCATATTTACACATCCACACATACTACTGGTATCTGTCACAACAGTATCTGTAGGGTAGATACACAGAAATTCAGTACAGCATTATTTCATAGCAAAGCTATCCTAAATTTAAACTTTTACAGCATCTGTTTACTCTACATAGATTTCCTTGTCCAACTCTTTTATAGGTTACAAGACGTGATGGTTGTAACCCATGGAGACCGGACAGCTTACAGAAGCACAACTTTAATTCCTTCTCCTTTCTCTGCCCTCAAAGCCAAAATGTTCCTGTAAATTCTGAGGTTGTGTGTTTTTAAAATTCAAAGCAACACCACGCAGGCAGAGAGCTACAGCTATGAGCTACTGCACTGGCAAATTAAGAGTGAAAATGTTAAATATTACCTACGTAATTAAATCTTGCTTCAGAAACACAACCTACAACACATCACTAGGAATCAGCTAGCCATGAAAGGAACAAAAAGATTATGTCTGAATCAGAAAGACTGCTTCTTTTAATTTCTGACTGCAACCATAGAAAAAATACACACAAGCCTTCTCAAACACACAGATTATACACTAATTGTTGATAAAAATTATAAATAACTACCTTATTTGTTGTATAACTATCCCAAATAATTAATTTTCCATCTTGAGAAGCACTGACTAGTAGCCTAAATATAAACAGAAAATAAAATATGTTAATATAAAACAAAAAAACAACCTCAAAACAGACATACATCATATCTGACTACCAAGTGATTCAGGAATTTCATCATTTCTTTATTACCCTCTGCTTTTTCTCTTTTACTAGAGGAGTGCATTTTTGGGAAGTAGCCTGCAAAGATCTAGATCTACATATTACCTGACTAAAGAATCCAGTGTGCACAGGGACTCATGCTTAACAATGAACACAACCAAACAACTTGCTGAAAACATGTTTTGTGAATTCTCTTCACAGCTGCTTTATTATTCATACACTTCTGTTCTAACTCCACAGTTACAAAAAGCCAATAAGGAATTCAGGTGAAAATAAATCTTGAGAGCAGATTCCAGATATTTTCCTTTCTGAAGGACATGACACAGAGTAGACCATGAGGCAGCATAACAAAATTCAAAGTTACTTTTCCCCACTATGTACAAAAGGATTTTTTTTTTAAAACAAAATAAAATTTGTCTGTAAAGATTTTAAATCTTTGTTATCACAGAAGTTACCTAATTACTCAAAAATCTTTGAAAATACTATCTCCAGCATTCCAAAAAATCTGCCTCACCACATACTCTCCTCTGCTTAAACAGACTAAAAAACTTAGTGAAAACTGAAAGAAGGAAAAGGCAAAATATCCATGGCAACAAAAAGCAAAGTACCTCTCCTCTCAGTCAGGGTTCCTCTACCACCCCTTTGCAATCCTCACTGGGTTTAAGAAGGCAAACTGTAACTAACCCCATGAACCCACCAGGCGTGGTCTGTGACCCCCCTGCAAGGGCACCAGCACCACCATCAGGCTCCCAAAACCTGACATGAAGCCTGAAGCTGACAATCTGCTTTCCAGCCCTTAAATTGCAGGTTTAAGTCTGTCCTGTACCAACCTTGAGTCAGATCCCCAGTGCATGGCATAGATTTTGGCTAAGTGACCTCTAAGCGTGCGCCTGGTTCGCATCTGGATCCGACCCACGGAGTCCAGACTTGTTGTGATCTAAAAATAAATAAAACAAAACCCTGAGATACTGAGAACTATTTATAATATACAAGATAGCAAAAATACATTTGAACTTTGATAAAATACAATCTATCTTGGCACGCAACAAAATAACAAACAGGATACTGGTGTACAGCCAGGATTAGGCCTTTGCAACACTGACAAAAATAGTCTGTGTTCTGTAAAATCTATCACACACTTCACGATGGCTACACATGAAACTTCAGAAAACTTTTTAAAAATACTACTGTATCATACTAAGACTATTTCTGATTTAATAATCTGAAAGTTTTCAATTAAGGCCAATGAAAGAAAATCCTCTAATATTTATTGCACTGTCACTTTTTAAAGCATGGCAGAACTTAAAATGCAAAATCCTTTTGTTTCTAGAATACAGCTAAAATATGTTTATTTAAGTCGTTCTAAATATATTAAACACAATAAACATACTCTATTTAAAAGAGAAACTGGAAGCAGGATCCATTATGGTGGGGGGTTTTTGACTGGTTGGGGTTTTTTGCTACTTTGTTTATGTGGGGTTTTTTGGTGGTGTGGTGTTGTTTTGTTCTGTTTTAAATAACTGTATAAATACACAGTACATTTCCAAAGGCTTCTTTGCTTTATTCTTCCAGATGAACAGGAACATGTTACAGTCATATTACAGTTGTATTTTAGTTTTTTATCTATCTAGTAACAGCCTAAACAAAGAACCAAGAACATACCTGAGCAAGTTGAGTGTCACTACATGCTTTCCTGGCATCCTGAAACAAAAGAATGCAACAAGTTAAATAGGAAAGGCAACACAGAGAATGACCTCAGAGAGTGTCTAAAGGAAAAATAACTCAAGCTGGACTTCAACACACTCAAAGTCACACACCATCACCAACTGACATGCCAACATTCCTTCTGTCACCCCAATTTGTTTGATTGTTCAGGGAATCTAAAGCACTGGCACACAACTAGGGGTAGTGGAGGAAGGGGAACTTAGGAAAGGCCATGCCCCAGCAGCCTTTGAATCTCTCTTTCTACAGTCTATGGGATTCAAAGGCATTTGGAGCCATCCTAACGTCCCAGCGCCTACCCTTGTCCCTGTACTCCTTCCCTGGGGCAGGTGTGCTTGCTCAGGGTGTGCTGAGCACAAGGGAAGAACTGATCCACCTGGAAAAGCAACCACATATCACACATGATTAGGAAGCTCTGTGCCACACCAGGCTCTTGCATTAATTAACCAACCCCCCCTGCCATCACACGTGTGATGGTGCTAGCTGGGAGAGGATGAAAATCAACAGGATTCAGGGAGCAGGAACGACAGCGGGATTACCAAAGCTTGAAGTTATGATAACGCACTGGATACAAAATGAAGGAAAAAAAATGCCTACTAACACCCTCACTCATGTCAGGAACTGTGTAGCACAAGTTAAATTAAACCAATTGACAGCTGTATTACGGGATCAGCCACAGAACCCTTTCTAACTCCCTGCAATCTCCAGTCTCCTAAAAATGATGGAGCCTTTTCACCAGAGATTTGTGTCCCCCATCTCACCAAAGTTCAGTCTGTGCACTACTGGCAACGTCCTCTCTGAGAAGAGGAACGGAAACATTTACTCACACATTTTGGAACTGCATCAACACATTCAGACCAAGATCTTAGATTTTTTTTTTCAAGCTCTTGCTCGAGAGTTACTTGACATTGCAACTTTAACATTTCTTAAGTGCATGTTTATTTTGACCACCCTTTAAAGCTCTCCTCCCAAAAAGCAAGCCTGAGAGTGGATTAAGTCATCTCAACTTATTTTTATAATGTCTGAAACTGTAGAAATATTTATAAAATGTTGACGTCTGGAATCAGGAGGGGTTTAAAATACCAGAGCAGCAAATCCCTTAGCACTCAGGACTTATTTCATCCACAGAAACACACTGGATCTAAACCACGTTATTTGGTTTAGCTGAAATACTTGAAGATGTTCAATATAAAATGATTTCTGATTGCAGTCTGAATGAAACAAAGCATTTCTTCTCTTTAAGAAAGAGCCATTAGCAACACTTATACTTGAGGCTGTCTGATCTTCAACATGCAATTGGCAAAGTTGCAGGAAAAGGAGAGTTTCAGACTATTTTAATTCTTAGTTTACATTGAAACTGTCATTTCTACATGAGCATCATCGGAACAGAATCGTTTGTGTCAAAAAATAAAAATCTCCTCTATATAACTGTAGATTTTTCTCAGCTCATGCAGTAGACAATGCAAAATTTGTGAGAAAAACCTACCTGCCTGATCAGGGATTTCCAAGCACACACACTTCAGATTGCAGTTTTTTCCCCCAAACTACATGCATTTTTCTAAATATAGTGTCCTATGTGTTCAAAATGTGTGGTTCAAATGACACTATGCCAAGTAAGCAACACTTCCAAAAATTATCTTCAATTTCAGTTCTCAAAGTGAGGACACAGCTATCACATGGGAACTTTAACGTGGAGAGAACTAGGAATTAACTTTAACCACAAAGTCATCTGACAGATCTCACAGTTCATCATTACAAACTTACAAAGGAAATGTTAAATCGACCTAAAGCCACAAAATGGAATCATTATATAAAGGGCCAATCAGATTTTTATGCTCCAAAATTTAAAAAAGCAGCAATCATTCTGCAACTCAGAACTTGGCTGGTAGCTCTTTCTTCACACAATTTTGCATAAAACCAGTCTGACCGATCACTAAGACTGAACAAAGACTTAACTGGCTCACCTGATGTAATGTAACAACAAACCTTTTACACATTGGGCAGAGCAAAACTGAAAAATTACATACAACTTTTGTTTGCAACACTGTAATAAAGCCGAAATTGGAAAAAAAGAGTATTTTAAACTGAAGTCTTTCCATGGTGTCTTAAGTGAAAACAACAGGTCACAGATCTCCTTGGTTTACACTGAATGAGCAGCATGAAAATCAACACTTGCCCCAACACAAGCACTAACACAAAGCGTGTTCACCACATGGCTGACACCAACGAGCAGCTCACACTAAGCAGGAGACACCACACAACAACTGCTGCCAGCAGATGCCATGCTAAAAAAGTCAGTGTGCTTGCAACATATTCCAAGAAGCCTGTACTCTTTGCTGATAGGAATATCTGCAAATAAGGCATTCCCATATTAATCAGATGTATGAATGCTTCATGCTTAGAAAATTTTGATGAAAAACAGACAGACTTTGAATGTCCTTATTATACTTTGTACTTTACTGAAAACTGCATCACTGAAATATACAGACACGTTGCAACAGATTCCTGGAAAACTGACTTTGGGCATGACAGCTCATATTTGGTTTATCTTCAGTGAGTAAATGAAGCAGAAAATTAGAACATACGGGGGGATCAGCATTTAAAATAGTAAGTCTAACAGGAAGCAAAAAAATAGAGCTTGTAGAAATTACATCCACCCTGAAGGTTCTCTCTCACTCCATGCTTTGACCTGCAGGCTTATCAAGGGTGGCAGCTCAGTGGGAACTTTTAGCCCAGAAACAAGCTTTTCTAATACCCTTAAGCCCAACTTGTGCCTAAGTTCTAGAAGTTTGCTGCTCCCTTCTTGTTTCAAAAACCCAAAGTAAAAAACAATTGGCAGAGACAAATACATCTCTAGTACCAAAACTTAGTCAAGTTCAATAAGAACTAAAACCTTCTATTCAAGGAATATTAAGAATGCATTTTATTATACCAAAGGCTTTTCTGATTTTTAAACAAATATTATGAAAATATTTTAAGCTCCGCACAACTTAAACAGGAGCAAGTAGTAGATGTGACCTTTACAATTTATTCCCTTAAAGGAGGAACTTTATCATGAAAAATAAGCCATTAGCAGTTCTCACTCTGATTTGGTTTCGCAGCTGCTCTGCCTCCTGCCGTAACTGTTCCAGCTCACTCATCTTCTCCAACCTCTATTTCTCACACTCCACTGGTGAAGAAAACCTGCCAATAAGAGGGAAGAAAAGTAAGTTTTAGTGTCACTTTCTCTTCTTTAAAAAGCAAAGCAAAAAACCCCACAAACCTATATATATATTTATTCTGCCTTTAGAAAGGCATCCACATAGATAATCCCTTTATGTCTTATGTATGTGGCATGACTTAAATAATTTCAATTCCTGAATTACCACGAAAAGCAGAATTAAGTGAAGTCTATTTTGAATACAGAAGCAATTGTCAACAGAACCACCCACTGTACTTTTAAAAAACTGTTTTGTAGCAGGGCTCTGATCACCTGCCTGGAAAAGTGTCACAAATTCTGTGCCCCAAGGTGGCAACAGAGAGCAAAGGCTGCAAGTCCTCTCAACATCCACCTCCAGGCTCAACCAGACTACAATACAGGCACCTTGCACAGGTTATCCAGGGGAGGTTTGGTTTTAATTAATGATTATATTTTTGAATCCTAGACTATAGCTGAAAAAGCAGGTTTTCTCCAATTTTTTCCCATTTTTTCCTTGGGCAAGGCATGACAATGTTTTTATTTCAAAGGCACCCATGCGGCGAGAAGGGATAAAGACTAAACCATCACTAAAAGTGTCCTTGTGCTAATACAGCCCTCGGCTGCCTAAAGCAGTTCTCATCTGAATGCAGACTCAAAGCAACCTTAATGAGCTCGGTTACCAGTAAGATCACATGCAGGCAACACCTTCAGGTTAGTAAATTTTTCTCAAATCAGATTTTGCATCTGATTTTTTCAGTGTGTTGAACAAAGTTTCCTCAGATCAATTTTCCTCTTTATCCCCAGCAGGGCAGTGCAGCCAAACACCACTACAGAGACCTCTTAAGTCCATTCACACATATGGAGACTTCAATGCCCTTGCAGGGAAAGTAACACGAGCAAGTAACTTGCTCACAAACAAGCCTGGTGCTTGTTTGCAATTTTTTCATGCTGGAAAAAGCACATCAGAAAGGTGATGGTGGTGGCCCCATGACATTATCCAAAAAGCCAAAACACTCCTAGCTTATAGAAAGACCAAAGTCAGTCTACTGCTCACAAAATGAAAATGGAGGAAAGAAAGAAAAGAAGCGGGAAAAAGAACCTATTCAAAGGTTCAAAACATTCAAACACATTCAAAACTATTCAAAACATTATTCTATGCTTCTTGTTTAGTCCACTGAAAAATGGCCAAAAAACAAAGGAAGAAGGATCACAGTGCGTCTGGTAAGCTGCAGACCTTTAGGGAAACCCCTTTATTTGGTCTAGCTACTGGTTCTTTGTAGTATAGTAGTGATGTGCCCTAAAAGACTGACTCTAGGAAGCTTTTTTCCATCTATAAAACACCACACTTCATAGATTAAGAGTGAGAAATTTTGCTTCAAAGCTTCAATTCACTAATAAGACAATCATCCTTGGATCCATATCTTAAACAAGTGTTTGAGAGCTACAAAACTTCTCACTACTCAAGAAGGAAAGTACCTTCACTAATTATCCATCTACTCTTTCCTTCAGTCTGAACCTCAGTGCTTCCCACAGGTATCACTGCAAAGTCCATTTCAGAACAAATTCACAAAGATAAACAAGTTGGACCATCTCCAGATCAAAATACATCCTAATCAGTAAGAGAACTGGTGATTTAGATCTAACTACATAAGCAAACTATGAGGTTCACACCTTTCCTTAAACCTGTACTGTTTAACTACAGACATTGTAATTCATATGTGAGTATCAGACTACTTCATTTACTACCATGTTCCTATTTCAGATGCTCACACTACTTAACATTGCTTAATGCACAGCAGGTATAAACACAGAAGTCATCAACACTAATGTCTGTTTAAAAAAAAACCAAGCAGTTAAAAACATCACTTTAGTATGCACTTTAGTCACACACTTTATAGTCTATCAAGTTTAATTATAATCTTAATGCATTTAATGGGTATGTACCTCTATAAAATACAGCCCCACTTTCAGTTCTGACAGTATCAAATGGACCTTTTCATCATGGATTTTCCTTTTTTGTTTTAGAACCTACTCAAAGGTAACAGAGACAAAACACTGATCTGAGAGGTCTAAAGGCAGCCAGCCATGCTGCCTGTCAATGTTTAGTAGTCTTGTGTGCTATTTTTACCAGAAGATAAAGATTCCTAACAGAGAAGTCAATGCATCTCTAATTTTCTGAAAAGGGAAGTCAGGTTTTGCCCTGTGATGGGCCACACACTTGAGTGCTCTGTAATTGTCATTTCAACACAGAGAATTATTGATCATAAAGAAAGTGACATTATTCACAAATGGAAGCACACATAGACAGCCACAACCACCTAAAGGCAGGGTATTTTTTTATTCATAGGTAAAACTGTGAGCATACTAGGAAACGAGCTGTAGCATTGATGGACTTTTAAGTGCCAGTGCAATGACCACTCTGCACTTCAATCATAAAGTCACTGGTAACAATTTTAATGTCCCTCGTATCAGCACAGCTCACCATTAATGCCATTTCTGCACCAGTTGTTAAAGCTGTTCACAGTTTTAAATCGTGTTACACTTCCCTAAGTTCCTACATGCACAAAATCCAGCTCCAGAAGCCTTCACACCCACACACATACCTTTAGCCATAATTCTGAAATAAAAGGACAACGATCTTCTATATTTTTTTAAAGAAATCTCTCTTGGTAGTAGAAAAGCCCTAGCAGCACCAGTATGTTCTTAATCTAGGCCTTACTGCTCTGCAGAAACATATCAGTAGTTCAAGGTCAAGCTATACCTCAATTAAAGGAATGGCCTTCAAGCCAGCATGCATTCCCACAAAACCCAGGTTTCTTTTAGAACTGGATGATTCTAGCTTTAAGCAGTAAAGTTCCTTTCCAGTATGCAGCAGCTGAAGAGCAAGCTCTGAGATATTCTTAAGCTATGTATAAACACCAGGATACTACAGTAAACAAACTAAGAGCACAGTTTTAACTATTCAATTGAAGTGTACTCAACACTGTTGTACTGGCTGGCTGCAGCTCCCGATGCAAAGGCCTGTGTGTTCAGATCATCATCCACCACTAAGTGTTTAGCAGAACTGGGAGAAAGATGCTTCCACTGGGGATTTTTACTTTTTGACATACCCAAAGGAAACTACAGAAATTGTGTGGGTAGGGAGGAAGTGTTCACAGATGCCTTTACAGATTCACACTAACTCTGCGAGCATCATCTCTGAATTCCTGTCAAACTCCTATGTGAACATCTTACTGATGTCAGACTCACGACAGCAACACAGGAAGATAAACACCTGCTTGGAGCTTGTGGATGCATCTGTGTCTGTTTTAATACTTCTGATGATACAGCAGTATGGATAAAGAGAAGTAGTTATGTGCACAGACCATTATCCAGATTAGATTTACTTGCTGTAATATTGTTTTGTGATGTGACCAGTGAAGCACAGCAAAAACTCAGAACCGAGATGCTTGGCAGCACTGGCAAAGCAGATGCTGCAGCCTATAAACCTGTCCTCGGTGCAGAGAAGCAGGTCATCACCACAACATTCAAGTGTGCTATTTCCCAATGCTACCAGCCATCAGATAAACAACTTGTTTTTTATCAGATTAAATGCTGGAACTGCTTTTGCAGGCCTTACAGGGATTACCAAGAACAGAGGTGATCTCTACATTGCAAATTTTTCCTCACACAAATTACTGAAAACCTCAGTGGATTCAACATCAACCTGTACTAGGTTATACAGGACACATGCCTGTTCATTTTCCCCTCCAGGAAGATCAAAATGCTACAGCCAGGAAGGAACACAGATGAAAAAAATCTTTTTCCAAACATGAATTTCCCCAGGAGCCCAGCTGTGCTGTACTCAGTCATGCTTCTGCATGGGCAGAAAGAGTGAGGATTCCTCCTGCCATCTCAGGAGACTGGGATAATGTAGTGTCTACCTCTCTGACTTATTCACATTTTAATAAACGTTGAGTCAGAGAAAAAGTATTCTGAGTTCCCTTAGATGAAGAACACTAGTGGTATCTGCTTTTCAGCATTCAGAGGTAGCACCTCTGATGAAGAAGCCAGATGCTTCTCTCCAAATGCAACCCATGATGCGCACGATGTACCACGAATAGTGTCACCTGCTGTGGCAAGGAGGCCTGGAGGGGAGGAGCAACAGGAAAGTGAAGAACTTTCTAATACCTTTAGTAGCTGGGGGTGTACCATGGCAGGAGACCCAAGCCATTAGGAACTGGGGTCAAGGACATGAGAAGCTTCCATCAGAAGCAACAATCCATGGAGGTCGCTGTGAGCAGTAACTGCTGTGTAGCCAAGGAAGCACATCTTTGCCCTCAGTCATCTGTAGGCTCAACTGTACCTCAGTGGACCTGTACAAATGAATTCACTGGTATCAAAACAAAGTGCCTCCTGAGGCAAAATAATTAACTAAGTCATATTCCACAGCATTATCTAGTGTCAAGAAAGCCACTGGCAGCTTGAGTGCTCCACAGATAAATTACCCCTTACACTATTCCTGATTTGGTAGCAACCTGATTTGCTAGGAGGTTTGACTTTTCATTATACAGGCAGGCAGTGACAAATTACCAAAAGTTCTTGTCTCCAAAGTACTTTCTTTGCAACCTGTGGACTCAGAATATTGTGGCTGGAAAAACACCCTTTTCTCTGCAAAAACTCACTCCAAATACACTTGAGGAGATTCACCGAGCCCAGGACACCATGAATCCCGGGTTGGCAGCAGGGCAGGACACAGTGTCTACACAAGCCAGGAGACCAGGAGTCCATCAGACAGGGACCTGCTGACCCCGTGGCACTGAGAAGGCTGACACAGAGACAGAGCTGATGGAGCTCTGGAAAGCCAGGAAATGGGCTGGTATTTGCAGGTTACTCAAAGCAGAACAGCCAGGAATGTAGTGATAGAAACCTTTAGCTCTATTTCTAGCTATTTCTCTCTCAAAGATAGTTACAAAGTAAGTAATTTACAAAGTAAATATTTTGATTTCTTTAAAAAAAAGGCATTTTCACTTGCTTTACCAAGCTTAGCCTATTCCCTTATAAAATCACCATACACACAGGAGAAAACAAATACTAGAGAAGTGTAAATACACCCCTCCCCACAACAAAGCACTGCTATTTTTGTGCCAAATATATAGAAATTAAAAGGAGTGCAGAAAGAGCAATCTGTCTGAGAGCAATTTTTAAGAGCTATTGACTAAAGCGTTATTTAGGTAAGAACTTCATTTTGTACCAAAACATCAGTCCTTTAGAACTGAAATTAGTGGTTACCTACACATATCAATCTCACAAGTGATCAACAAACAGCAGCAGAGAGGGAGGAGGTTTCACATAACTTTCATATAATCCTTCCTACTACTGATCACACAGGTGGCTAAACATAAGGAATGCTAACTATAGCACTTTACTAACTATAGGAAAAAGACACCATGACATACTCCAGCTCTCTCTCAGGGGAGATATCCTGGCAACCCATATGCAGGCTTTGGACCACAAAACCTTTATATGCTCAAGTCACTTGCATAAATTTACCTGCTTGCCTCTTGTGAGTGCTGACAGCATTCCCAGGGAAGACAGTGGGGTTCTGGCTCTGCAGCTGAGCCCTGCCAGCACACACAGACCAACACTTTATGTATTCGGGATGTGCCAAAGAAGATTTTCATAAAACATTTCTTCATTTAGTGACATTAAACACAGCTTTGCCCACTCATTTATGTCTCCCCAAACCCACGAATAGAGAAGAAAAACACAGCAAGGTTTTATTTCTTACACCCCGAAGGGAACGGGTTTGACATATTGGAGAACAGTTCAAAATCTACAAACTAAATCACACTGGACAAAGCCTTACATAAAGTGAAATCTCTGCCTGCAAAACAGTCATTTAAAGTAAGTGCATTAATGCTGTGCTGCAGTTACAGACTTTCATATATGGAAAGCATTTCAGTTGGAATTTTACATAATATATTTTCTAAGGTAGAGCTGTTTGAAGACCACACACACACTCAACTCTCCACGAGGAAAATGAAACTTTTAATGGCTTTTTTTACTATACCTTGGCCCTACGTTTTCTCTCCTCTGTTCCTCAAAGAGACCTCTCCAGCTATCCGTTTCCCCAAGCATCCTTTGTTCTGACTGGCAACTCTACTGCATCAATAAACAAAGACAACAAAGCAAGGAGCTTTTATGGTCAACTAATACTTGAATCCCAGCAGAGTAGGACTGGGATAAGCTGAAATAACAGTATGTAAGGGCTGTAATTGTGCCATTGTGTACCTTGCTCGCTCCTCTCAAACCTCTTCAATGCACCTCCTTCCTTTCTTTCACGTATAGTGTTGAGGGGTGCACTAGTTGCAGAACACTTTCAGTAAAAGAAAGAGAGTAACAGTTATTTCTTTAAATAACGGTTATCATTTAGAAAATTAGCCTGGAAATCCTAACTGAATCTTTTCCTCGGGATTTTTAATTTTCAATTTGTAAGATGGAATTAATTGTCACAGTGATTTCCGAGCCCCAGGCACACGTGAAGGAGAGTTCTCCCATATTCAGGGCCTCTGGTCTCCCCAAGAAGAAAACAGGAAGCAGCCTGGGTGTGACCTCGCTCGCTGAGGTCAGCGCTATTGTTGCACTTCTGCACATTTTGGAAGTGTTTTAAAGTGATATGTCTCCATTATAGCTTTGGTACAAAAACAGGAAATAATCAACCAACGCCTCTCGAGAGGAAGGGTATGAGCAGAACTGACTTAAACACCCATTTCTCTAACAGATACCATCCCCAATTTTAAGGAACCGATGAATGTATGTGCTCAAAACTGAATGCACAGCTGGAAAGGAGAGGTCACAAGAGAGACTCACAGGCAAACAAGTCCGTGGGACTGGAGAGTGTTGCCTCTTGGTGAGCCCACATGCCCCCTAAAGTTACACGAAGAACACAGCCCCACCCACCAACTGGGTGGCACAAGTTTCAAGACAACAATATTGCTCCTTCCTTCCTTTGCTAACACCCCTCATACCTACACACCATAAATATAAATACGTGCCATTTTATACACACATAGCTACTCAGCTGGCGATTTCAATATGCCCTTGAAATAAAGCCTGCCACATCAAAGCACTTCTGTTTACCGCAATAACTGCTTGGAAAACGGGAACAGAAGTAATTCCAATGAGACAAATATAAACATCTGTGTTCACCTTCAGACTTCACTGCTGTCAGGATCAACCTCTAGTGTTTTTCAGTTAGAGGTGGGTTTGATGACTTGGTTTGATTATGGTTGCCATGGAACACAAATAGACCGACAAATACTGACCTTGTTAACTGCAGTCACAAAACAGACAAAGGAAATCACAGTTTAGAAGTTTGAGTAAAATAATTCTGAAGTTTACTAGTAAAAAAAATCAGTACCTTTAGACTTTTGCCTTTCTTCATACATTAGACTGACATTTCATGAGACCAGTGTCCTAAGCTCAGAGAGATGAGGGTTTATTTCTAAAACCCAACTGAAAATCTAAGCGAAGTATATTCATAAAACACATACAGAAAGCCCCCACTCTTCTTTGCCCTCACACACTAAATTCTAGAAAAAAAAATCACACAAGAAATTCAGTGTTAAGCACAAGGCTGAGAAAAGCACCGGAAGGAATTTTTAAAAGTCATGAATATTTCACAGTCCAAAAGTGCGATTTTCCAAAATTAACATTTTTGCATGTTATACTCATTATGTTTGTTTCCAGGTCAAAATGTTTTGGTACATGAGCACAGATTTATTTTTATCACACTCCCTGCAAACAGAACTTCCTGTGAAATTCAAATTATCTTGCCTTTAGCGACCATAATGATTCCTCAATAAAAACTTGGTTTACTGACCTCAGGACACTAGCACTCAACAAATTATGCCTGGGTTTGCAATTCAAAACATGTAGGAAGAGACAAGAAAGATGTAACCCTAAGTAAGAAGACAGAGATGGTTCTAGTCAGATTTCTTTCTTGGGGTCAGACAGGTGGATACACACACAGAGTGAGCTGTGCAGCCACACACCCAGAAGCTATTCTAACGTTTTATTAGGAAAAGGGCACTGCAGAGTGACAATTTAAAGTAATTTTGAAAGGCCCTCATTTACATTTAAATCCGTCCCTGAACAAGTTTGATTTTGGATTTTTTTAAGGTGCAAGTACATTGGTATTTACTGAAGTGGCATCGTGTAGGGCCAAGCAGTGCTATGCATATAAAATCTGGTCTGGCACCTGCAGGCACAAAAGATTACTAAAGCAGCCTCCTGTTATCTGAGCACCAGCAGACTGCACAGTATGCATAAAAGCCCACCAAGCACACAGAAAATTTTAGGTTTAAAGTCAGTGGAGAAGATACACATTAAGAGAAACTAATAGTCTATAGGAAAAGTGCCTTGATTCAACTCAGATTACTATTGACTTGACTGCAATAGTTTCTGGCTGACAGTTTTTGAAAGTGGAGCATTCTCACACTGCAGACACAGAAAGCCCAGTTACACACACACATTGCATTCTTTCAAACGTATCACCAGCTTGGGAAAAACCCTGGACTTGATCTATACATAGCCCTCCTCCTCCTCCCCAGTCAGCACCACACACACTCCCTTGGTACCGAAGCTACAGCGAGGCATTATGTGTTCACATCACCACGCAGCTGTAACATTCAGCATTCAGCTGTACTCTTTCATAAGGAAACAAGGGAATAGAAACATTTGCAGTTTTTTTAATACTGATTATCCAAAGATCAGATAAAACTATTGCCCTCAGTTCTGATTTTAATTTTGCTTTTGATTCACAATATTTCTGGTCAATTACCTGTGATTCAAAGCCACGAAAATTAAGTTCTCTTCCAGACTAGAGTTCAGGCTACTTTAGTAGGGTTTTACAAACTTTTCTTTTTTTTTGAGATTAATATTGTCATAGGCCTTTAAAAAAAAAAAATCGATCAAAAACCTCGCTTTACAGAATGATTAGAAATTCCATCCTAGAAAGTAAAAACCCTATGTACTCTTTCTTTCACCCCTGCTAATGCAAGCACAGGATTAAGTGTACGTGGGCTGTGTAACTCCTTCAGGTACCACTTGTGATGAGACTGATGTATCCAATCTACGCTCTTGAGTTGCTTCAGATGTTTCTCAAGCAATAATGCCTGTTTTCAAACAGCTGCTTAATAGAGAAGATACTACATCCAATATTTAAGAAAGATATTAAGAAAATAAGTGGCACTGTGTTCCTATCTCCACACTTCCAGGGTTCTCAAAATCAAGGCTGTCTTTGTAGCAGGAGAATTTTTAACTGGCCAAAAATCAGAAATTACCTACCTGCCCTTTGGGAAGATCATGACCCTTGATGAAGTTTCCAACAGAAGAGGATAAAAGAGAAACAAAATGCCACTGCAAAGAAGTATAATATTCCCACCTGCAGCAGTCTTCCACAAAGCATCACTTTTTTTTTTTTTTTATATGAAAACTTTATGAAAACATGATGCTCACTAGCTTAGAAATAGCAGAATTCCCCTGTGGAGACCAAGCCAAAGGTTATAGATAGGAATAACCAGTTAGGCACCATGGTCACAAGAGAGCCCATGGCTCCAATAATCTGCTTTGCTGAAGGATATCTTTCCAATCCACTAGAACTTCTGTTCCTGTAAATGCCTCCTACATATCTCAGTCACAGGAGCCAGGTCAACAGCAGCTCAGCTAAATACATCATCTGTTCTAGCCTTCACCACAGACCAGATACTGTTCTTAGAAGACCTTTCATGTTTGAGACACGTACATTTTCATTTTTGGAGTTCTTCTCAGCCATGGTGACTAAAAGATCAGTAAAAATGGCTTGAAAAAAAAGTCCTGAACTCCTGCTTCCAGAAGCTAAGAGCAAAGCACAGTGATACCTGACTCAAGGAAAAGGCAAACAATAGCCACAGCTATGAAGCCCTCCAGCAATTTAACTGTTTGCTAAGGTTGGCCTTTCAGCTGCCACCTTGTCAAAGTTGCCAGGAAGAGCTACAGCTCAGGGTCACAAGCTTTCTGCAGAGATAAAAGTTGCTCAAGATTCTGAAGCAGCTCCACTAGAAAAAGTCAACTTTCTTCACTTCATCCCTTTTCAATGTGTGGTTTGGCTTCTGATACCCATCAATCTGCATTTGTAATGAAGTCTAATAGATGAGTAGGAGAAAAAACCCTTAATGACTTCCCATCTCCAGCTACCTGACCCTCCCAATTAGCTGCTTTTTCCTAAAGTGTAGGGAACTGCAGCTAAGCAGTCACATCATTAAATACTCATTTACAGTGCATTTAGTTTGGACTTGTATTTTATTTTTGTACAGCAGCATAAAAATAAAGAAATAACCTGGCTCCCTCTTCTGGGCTGCTTCCAAGACAAAAGAGTTTTCCCTTTTCCGCTGCATGTTTTAGAAATTAAGGTTGTGTCTGTAGCACCCAAAACTATAGTTTTACATCCTGGCCACCTTATTCTCTACACTTTGGGTTGGTTTTGCATTTAGACAGCTTATATCCAAACTACTTGAAAGAGCAATGGAGAAGTTTCTTGCCCCACAAGTGTCAGTAATACAAAAGAAGAGCATTTAATATCCTATAAAATGCTGTAACACTTCCCTGTAGACAACTACTCTTCTCCCCTGAGATTTGCCAGTACCCAACACTCCTGCTATGGTCTTCCTACCATTCCAATGGAAGGAAAATGGTACTAATATCATTATTAGTTTCTTGAAATTCTAGGGCATCTGTACTTATTGCTGTCATGGAAACTTTCCCGTGCTATTTTCTGAACTCTGCCTAATTATGAGATTACAACAAAACCCGATCAGATCTTCTACTGCCTTCTCTTCTCATCAGTTCCCATCTGCATTCTCATACAGCAACACAAGATAAATATATGTGCCCAAACCTAATTTATAATTTTTTCTGGGGAAAAAAACTTTTCTAGAATAAATCTACCTAAAACCTAGTATATCCAACTTCACTAATTTTTTAGTACTTTGATTTTACATTGCACTGCCACTGCTCAGTAACAACTAAGCTCAACTTAAATCAAGAATCTGAAGGAAGAAAAGCATCTTCCTTTTCCAAACTAGGAATAAAACTGGTTTACATGAAAAATCACTTAAAGCAATCAATCATGACAGAAAGGGTCACCAGAAAAATACTCAGATCAAATACTTCTTATAAACAGACGAATTTTAAACACATGTTTCAACAACAGGTCATAAATGAGCACCTTTAATTTTAATGCAAGACTTTAAATGTTACAAATACCACACAAACTGCATTTTAATATATAAACAGAAAATGACACAGGTGCAATTTATTAGACACAATTACTATATTTTTAATATATATATACAGAGAGAGAGAGAGCAGCAAAAACATATACAAAAATTAATCCAACAAGAATGAAATCATCAAATTAGCCTGAAACTACTTGGGTACTCTGTGCTAGACTGCTGATCACCTGAACCAGTAAGTGCACAAGCCAGGCAGGTCCAAGAGTTCCCACTGCTGATTGTGAGGAGGTGATTTGTTCTTGTAAAGCTGCCAACCCTGTCACTGGGAGCAGCTCCAAGACCTTCAATCTCATTTACGAAGCATATTCAATCATGGGATTGATTTGATAATTTCATTTTGTTCCACTCCTCCCCATGTGAAAATTAAAATCTTATAAAATAATTTTAGTATTAATATTACTCCACTCTTTTAATGTTTCAAAACAATGGGATTCACAATGACTCAAACATCGGTTTATGCTAAAAATCCATATGATTAATATTTGTCTGTGATCCAACATAAGAAGGGGGAAACAACAGCTTCTGCAAATTGGCAAACCTATTTTGCCCCTAAACAACTAATTTTATGTCAAAGGTGGAACTTGACAGTGCCTCTAGCTCTACAATACAATCAGGCACTTCTATCTTTCCCCTTCTTTCCAGTTTAAGTCCTTTCAGAAGGCAACAGACTAAGAGTTACAGTAAGTGAATCAAAATTTGGTTTACTGTATTCAGCATTTCACTTGCTTTTAGAAGCAGAGACACTTTAAGGGAAATGAAACTGTCTTCAATGAACTGCATAACCATTTGCTAGCAAATGTCCATCTATATTTGTATTAATTCTGGGCTTTGTCAAACCTCCAGCCCAGTTCCCACTATGGTATTTCCCACACTAACTACAGCAATTCACAACATCGAGTATCACTGATGGCATCTGAGCTGACATTCATTCAAAGCATGAAGAAGTTCCTCTCTCAGTCTTTCAGGCTCTCTGCAAAGACAGTTTCGTTGTTCAAACACTGCTGAACCCAAGCCTAAGCCTAAACAGCACCATCTTTTCAATCAAAGCTGCAGCTTGTATGACACTGCCTCGTGTTATCTAGAAAGCTCCATGAAGCTCCCTGCACTTGCATGAGGTACCAAACCACAGCCTTAGGAGAGCAGCACAGTCAATGTTTTCTGTGATCATTTGCTTTAGCTCCGTTTCGAATCTTTCACATAAATTCTATTACAAAACGCTGGGTTGCAAAACACAGAAGTTTCATACAAGGACAAAACAATGACAACTAAATTTAATTACACACTTCGGAAGATGAAGTAAGTGACAGGTCTGCATCTAATTAGAGGAGAGAAAAACTTTGGTGGAACTTAAAAAATATTTTCTTGATTAGCAATACTATGCATACTTTCTAAACAGCCAGTTCTGGGCACTTGGGAGCTGCATTAATCTGAGCATTAATATTCCCAGACAGTATTAAGCACAAAACACAATCACTGCATTATCACTGTCCCAAAGTATTTACATTCCAGGAGGAAGCACTGCACATCAAGTTCAGAGATTCTGAATTTCTTACTACTTCGATAAGACATTTTAAAGTGACTCCTGAGATATAAAAATAAAAGACAAATTACCATCTTCAGTGACAAAATGGTTGTAAATTAAGACTCCGCCAAAGAAGACAGTAAGTGAAGATCACCACTTCTCTACATACTGTGGGAATTTTTGTATTTTTATTTCTTCAAAATCCTATATTCATAAATTTGTGGCATTTTTAAAAGTTCCATAATGGGCTAAGGGAGAGAACTATTTGGTTCTGTATTCAAAAGTATTTTTGCAAGGTTTTCTAGTTCCACATTGTTCTTTAGAAACTGCGTGCAAAATTAAAATACTTTGACAAATTCAACACTACATATATTAGTACTCAATTAAGCACCATAAAGCTACAGCTGAAACTTTCATTATCCAACACAAATATAACACATGACATTTACATCCAGCAATCTTTTATGATTTAAATTACATGAGCAGTCCATCAAGACCAACTTTCCAAGCACTCAGGAAAGGGCTAAACTAGAAACAGAACAGCAGCTACTTGCTGTAGCACTTTCATAATACAGAATACAGAAAAAGACATCTCTGTAACCTGAAACTCACTATTTTCACGACTAATAGATGAAAGATGTTATTACATGTTTTTATAGCAGCCTTGGTTCTTAACCTATAAGATGTGTATTCACTCTAAAAACTGCTCATTTTAAAGAAATAATAATTTAATATTGTCTACAGTTTGCCATAGTAGACACACAGCGAGACATATCCACATATTTATGATCTCGCTCATTTTCCTAGCTCCCCTCTTCCAAGATAACATCAGTCTGTTCTTTGGAAGCACAAATTAACTTCGCCACAACTATCGTGCTTAAGAATCACAAACAAACACTGCAAAAACCCACTGAAGATTTCCAACCCATTAAAAGACTTCCATGACTATAAGGGCTTCTCATGTGGTTTGTTTCATCTTAATTTGTTGATACAGTTATTATTCCTGTTAACATGACTTCAGACTTCCCCAAATCCAACCAGTAATTACAGCTACTGCAGCTGCCACTTAATTGTCAGATTAGTGACCATCTCTTACATCACTTCCCGTATTTCCAGTGGAAGTCAGGGAGCAGCTTCAGGTTTTCCGCTAACACTCGAATGACTTTGCAGACTCATGTTCCCCGATATTCCCTCTACTCCACACAAGAACCGGATCCTTGGATCCTCTATCAATATTTAGGGAAGTATACGGAATTCTGGAAAGCACAAACGCTCTCGTGGATGTTGCACGAGGCAAACCCTACAAACTAGGATGAGCTTGTGCTGACAACTGGCAGAGGAGGAGAAGCACACGACTACCACAAGGAATCTCTTCCTTCTCAGAGTAATCCCTCTGATCCCTCTCCTTTGCGTTTCCAGTAGGAAACGAACAAAACATTTTTCAAAGCAGAGACCAAACTAGAACACAGAACTCCACCGAACATGTAAATCCCTGCAGACTCAGAAAACTAGTTTTCGTCTCTCCCAATGCTTTTACGGAAGGTCTTGGAGGTTGGTACCTGTCTCCTCTTTCTGCACCATTTTGCCAGTCTTTTCCCTTTCTTTCCCAATACCCCTTACCTAGCAGGGAACAACTACTATTGTTATTTCAGAAACCGATTCCACATAATCAAATACTAATAATCAAAGCACTTTTCCCCTCAACTCATACTTGGCTTTGAGATTTACTTTGCTTCTACTTCACAACTGAAAACTGTCCTGGAAAATTGTGTATTTTCCAAGCTACAATAATCAGTCTAATAAAAGACAACATGTCTATTCTCAAGCTAATTAAGAGGAGGGAACACATCAGAGGCTTATTCTGCATTAGTCGAGCTAATACTAAATATTAAACAGCACAAACTAAACCTGCTGTCTACCAAATTTATATGTGGTAGCAATCTGGAAAAGCAGTTTGGATGCTTTTTGCAATTTCAAACAGAAATTAAACTAAAAATTAAAGAAGCTGATAACTTCAGCAGTAAGTGCAAAAATAAAAAGCAGATTTTGGAAAAAAAAAATCTGGATGTGGAAACAAGCAATATTTACAAAGTATGACACAAAAAGCATCTAATGACTTTGCACTTTTCCTAAAGATAGGGAGTACCTTCCGATTCGCCCCCTTCACAACAGGCAGGCGAGGCACGTAAGGAACAGCCCCTTGCCACAAAACCAATTCATGGAATGCTGGCACCCAAACAAGCCCCAGGCAAGCACAGAAATGTTGGAGAGAAGAGCTTCCCTACACACCCCTACGTAAGCCTGGGAACTGCCTGTTGCTGCCAGCCGCGGACACTTCCCACCCCGAGCTGCCGGTCCTACCGCGATGGAGGCTCGTCCCACACGCCCCGGGCACAGCTCAGCGCTGCCCGCCCCGGGACTTCCAGCGCCAGGGCTGTCCCTGGCGACCCCCGGCAACGAGCAGCTCCTTCCCGGGCGAGACCCGGGGCGCTCCCTGTGCCCCCGCCCCGCCGCCGGTCTCACCTCCCGCCACCGGGGGTCGGTGCCACCGCCCCACTGA
>WEIV01005339.1:23422-65886 GCA_013390005.1 Calyptomena viridis
CCGCATGGACCGGACAACGTGACGGGCCGTTGCCATGGCAACGCCGCGTGACGTCAGAGCCCTTAAAGGGGCCGCGCCCCGCGGCGGGGCGGCGCTTCTGCCACCGTGTGTGTGACAACCGTGAGAGATGGGACGCCCAGGGCGTGGGGACGCGGGGGACCCTGGGGATGGTTACTCGGGGGATGGGGTTACTAGGGAGGGGAGACCCTATGGGTGACCACCGTGGGTGGTGGTGGGACCCCATGGGGACCTGAGGATGGGGGCGCAGGAGAGAGAGTCAGCAGGGAATGGGGCCCTGGGGACCCTGGGATGGGGACCCAAAGATGTCACCCGAGTGTAGGACCCCTGGGGATGGGGCTGAGGATCGAGGAGTGTGGACACTGGAGGACATCAGTGACATGGAGATGGGGATCTAGGGAGCAGGACATGGATGATGGATGGGGACGTGGGGATCCAGGGGCAGGGACTTGGGGGTGGCCAGAAACGCTGCTCTCTGTCACACATTTTTCATGCGACCTTCCACCTCCTGAGCACCCACACGATGGACTGCTCCTCAGCTACCCCTGTGGCTGATGCTCCGCTGGACCAGCCTGGGAAGTAGCACAACCTGATCTGGCTGCGGCTCAGGGACCCTGTGGAGCTGCTCACAGGCATCAGGAAGTGGCACCAGCTGAGACTCCAAGCTCCACATTTCCAGCAACCTCCTTATGTGTCTCCAACCTGTGCCACATCTCGAGTACACTGTGTCCAGTTCTGGGCCACGCACTTCAAAAAGGACATCGAGATGCTGGAGCAGGTCCAGAGAAGGGCAACAAAGCTGGTGCAGGGTCTGGACTACAAGTCCTGTGAGGAGGAGCTGAGGGAGCTGGGGGTGTTTAGCCTGGAGAAGAGGAGGCTCAGGGGTGTCCTTATGGCTCTCTACAACTGCCTGAAAGGAGGTTGTAGCCACATGGGGGTCGGGCTTTTTTCCCAGGTGACAAGAGACAGGATGACAGAACATGGTCTTAAGCTGTGCCAGAGGAGGTTTAGGTTGGACATCAGGAGGAATTTCTTCACAGAAAGCGTGCTTAAACATTGGAATGGGCTGCTCAGGGAGGTGGTAGAGTTACCATCCCTGGAGGTATTTAAGAAAAGACTGGATGTGGCACTTGGTGCCATGGTCTAGTTGATGCGGTGGTGTTTGGTCATTGTTTGGACTCAACGATCTCAGAGGTCTTTCCAACCTAAATGATTCTGTGATCCTGTGACCTCATCAATTAAAGTTGTAAATCCCCCTCAACACCCCATGGGCTGCAGTGTTTCTCTTTGGTTAATTGCAAGGAGTGACCCTAATGAACTTTCCAGATCAGTAATGTGAAAAAAAAAGAAAAAGTGATGTGTGGAATGGATACTCTTATTTACTTATTTACCTTTATTATTTTAATAGCTTTCTCCTGGTTGCAAAGTCTGTGCTGTGCTTTCCTGCACAGCAATACACCTGTCTTCTGTTTATCCAGAGGACAGATGTCATTCAGCAATATGTTTACTTTGCATTTAATGAGTGATCACACAGCAAAAATCAACAAGGAATGGGTTTGATTTTGTTGGGCCATACTTGAAGAGGAAAATAAACTTGTTTAAATATCACCATATAAGTTTCTTAAATTTTTATAAAAGGGAGAAATTGGCACAAGGGTGGTTCTCCCTTAAACTGTGCTTGTTCCCTGACATTTTTCCTAATTCAATCTTCAGAACCCTGAGTAGTGATTACTGGCAAGACATGGTCACAGAACAAGCACACCATTCCCCATCTTCTGTTTTGAAACAGCTCTGGAAAATAACAGGCAGCAAGCAAAGGACTAGAAAAGTTCTGATGGCATTTAGGTAGTTACATATAACAAAATTATCAGGTCTTGTCCTTCCAGTGAAAATTAAAACATTTAAAATTACATAATTTATCCTCATGACTCATTTGGGAGACAGAAGATTCTTCATTTGCAGGCGTTGAAAATGAAGCACAGAGGACAGTGTTCTCAGAAGGGGAACTCCTCTTGCAGGAGTGGCATTGCTGCAGCTATGGTGGTCCAAGGCTAACAGCAAAGCAGAGTTTGCAAGGAGGAGTTTGCAGAGTTTGTCTTGGACCAACCAATACAAATGAAAGAAATTGCCCCTCCTTATAAAACTCATCGCACTCGCTGTGTAGTCGGTTTAGTCATTTACTAGATGAGGTTACAAATTCCTAATGAAATAGAAATCCCCGGTTCTCCTACTGGCAGTGTTTTGCAACCAGCTTTTATCCAGTTCTGCTTCTGATCACTGGTTTCATATGCCAAACCACTCTGCAAAATCAGAGCTACCCCTAATGCAGCCACTCTTATGCCAGTTCTGCAATATGCTTTGTATTATTTTAGAGTATATATAAGGAATCAATTTGTTCTGCAGTGAAAGAGAAATGCTGGGATACAGTGCCAGATTAGTTTTTAAAATCAATATCCGGATCAGTTTCTCTAACATGTTCTCTTTGAATTATGAGTTACTACAGCCAACACAGCAACTTTGGTTTCTGATAGATTAAATGCTACTGGAGGCCCCCAGTGCTTGGATTCCTGCCCAATGAGCCTGAAACACCTCCAAAGGGAAGGTAGAGGAAGGGAACCTGATTGGAGTTTGTGCTGATTCAGCTGTAACCGAAAACCTCGGCCAAGAAAGGTCCAGCAGCACCCTCTGAACACCCATTTAATGGAAATTGGTGAAACACTGTGTGTTAGAACAGTGAACGGGTACGAGGAAGAAATAAGACATTTTCTAAAAAACTCACCAGTCTTGGCAGGGCTGAGACCAAAAAGGCACAAAGATGGACAGGCACACATATAATCTCAATGGCTAAAAATACCACCAAAGTCTCTGCTTGTCTTCTCTTTGTTTCAGAGAAACGCAGGGGTCATTGTTGTCTGGTACTTTCTGTGTACCAGAAAGCCCCCACATTTCATTAGCCCATTATCTAATTCCTTCCCAAAACACTTCAGGATACACATGAAGAAGTTGTATTTGTTCAGGAGACGAGTCAAAGCAAAAATAATAAAAAAACCCAACCCATAACTAAGAGACATGGATCCAGAGGGAATCCCCTGCACTGTGTGACTGAATCACACAACCCCTTTGACTGACTTCAGGAAAATGAAAGGAAAAATAAATGGCTCATTCAGACTTCAGAATTAATTTATCGTTGGAGCAATCCACTTTCTTGACACCAGTGGAAGGCTGGTTTCCTTTCATTGTTGTTTGTGTCACTGGTTAAATCGGGGCCAATCTGCAGTTGCACATTTGCCTTTTGCTTTGTCCTCATTCTTTGTTTGTCTGACAGCACTTCTGCCTCTGCAATCCATGCAGCTCTTCAGGTGAGAGATGCTAATCTACATCTTTTCTCCCTCACATTTCCATCTTTCTTTTCAGATCTAGGAATTAAGATGGTGATTAACCCCTTACTAATAAGTGAGCAATCTCACATCATTCTTATTCAAGCCTTATGGAAAGCCAGAGACTTAAAAGTTCACTTAATTTACTGATTTATTTTAAATACTCTGTTAAGAAGAAATACACATATTATTTTTCTATTCTATATACATGATGGGAAAACATACCCTCCTTCAGATATCCCTTTCTCACTTCGTTCCTAAATATGACAGCAAAGGTTTTACTGCCTTACTTCAATCTCCTGGTTTTATTCTCACTGAAGTCTAACATTCATTCATTCCAGATCCCTCTGCTTGCTCAGCACACAGCTGGTGTGACAGATCCTCTTCTGTCATACTGTCACTGTCTGCTTGCATGAGTGACCTTCCACAGCACCAAGGAGGGGTGATCTCTCTGCACACCTGCTGATGCTCTACATGAAAAGCATCCAAGGTGGCAGTTTAGCTCTCATCGTGTCCATGTCTCTTTAGAATTCCAAGAAGGAATGCATTTGACACCTGCACTGGCTGCTCACCACCAGCTCTGGTCCATGGGTCGCTATTTAATGAGGTAGGTGAAGGTGAGTGTCCTTGCTGTGTTTTACTACTGTCCTTGTGCTACCAAAAAACAGGAAACTTCAGTTTCTAGGGCTGCCAATCCAGCACTTCCTTTTACATCCACATGCTAATTCTGTAATTTTTAATTCAAATAAAAAAATAAGGAAAAATAATGTAAGCAGGAGCAATAATAATGTTTTTCTTGTTATTTAGGAAACTGAAAAAACAGGGTTTTACTTTTTGAGGTCCAGTAAAATAATTGATCAAGCTACACAGCTGGATCGTTGTGCAGCTACAGTTCTGAGTTTAGATTCCTGACTCCAGGGTGAGCCAGGTGAGTCATCCTTTAAAGAGAACTGAACAATCACTGAACACTAGGTAGAAGAAAGGGACTCCTATCTCTCTATGCATAGATGCTTTAAATCAAACAGGCTGAAAAAGCCTGTTCTCCTCTAAGATCAATTGCAACACTGAGATCAGCAGCAGGTTTCACGTGCTCACTGTAATTTGCAGGGTATTTCACTCGTGTCTAAGATGACTACGTGAGGCAAAGGCAAAGCTCCTCTTAATCACGGTGCTTCTGCACGTTCTCTGAGGCTGCAGCCCAGCCCACTGGCAACGATGGCACGTGAGGGCTGAGAAAACTCTACAGCATGTTTTAGAATTCCTCTGATTTCTTCTGGAAGGGGAGAGGCGTAAGCAAGCAGAGGAAGGGGAATCTGTATTTAAAACCTACATTCCAAAATGTAAGAGTCTGCCTACAAATCCCAGCCTCGGGGAAAGAAGCCTCCCATCAGCTGTAACTCTCTGGCAGCATCTTCGCTTGCACTGGCCAGAGAGAAGGCTTCGTTCTACTGAAGGTGTGGGTGTGGAATTGTAATAGACACTTCCATAAACTGCTGTCTGCTCAAATGTCATGATGTTGGCTTTCTGCCCCATTTTCAGCTGCAGAGAGCGGCAGATGGGAGGGGCAGAAACAACGAAGATCCCTTTTTAACTCTCATTTTGAAAAATCTCCCAGCCCTTTTCAGCCAAACAGCTCTTCTCCTACCTATTGTGAACACGGCATTTGCTAGATCCTGCTTTGGAAATTACACTTACTTTTCCATATACCAAACCTAACTCTAAACCCCCAGGATTTTATGGTGTGTGCTGTAAGGAGCAAACAAGGGCTAGTTAGCTGCACAGAGAACAGCAAGTGATCACTTTTTGTGAGTTTTCACTTACTTCTTCAACAAATTAAGAGCATAATGTACATAAAAATGTGTTCCAGGTATAAAGTGGAATGAGTAGGGACAAAAGAGAAAATGTGAATAGTCATGAAAGGAGCTTAACAAAGAATTCAGTAACTGACATGGGTAGTAAAAGAGTGTGGAATTAGGAAGAGTATTAAAGAAGTATTATCTTGTTCAGTCTGTTCAGAGATTGTTTGGCCTTTTTATGGAGCAAAACAGGAAGCCAACTGAAGAAGCATGATCCATTAATTACTTTAAAAATTCTCACAAATATAGGCAACTTCATCATAAGAACAAAATCAAACTACTTTTCACATTTTTAATGAAAGGTTCTTGCATTCCAGTACTACCCAATAGCTTAGAAAATCACAGGTGTATTATTTTTTTAGAATATGTATTCTCATAGTGCCAGCAACAAATGGAACATCTTTACACACCAAACCCCACTGCACATAACCACAACACTGTCTCCTTGAGCACAGTTCATCACTGCTCACTGCACACTGCAGAACATCAAGCTCTCAGGTGCCACACTGGCAAATGCTTTGGGAAAAATCAGTAATTGAACTAAGGATTCAACTCTGTGAGTTGCATTTGCATTACAGTAAAGATGGCAAATTCTCCAGTTTTGGAATGTAAGATAACCCTCAGGTGTAGTGCAGCAAGAAATATTCACTACAGTCAAGTGGTGCATATTAGACTAACTACATAGATAATTATCTTCTTCTAGACTTTGAGTCTGACCTTACCCCTGAGTTGACAGATATTACTCAAGCTTCTAATTTTTAGGTTTTGCCATTTAACTTACAAAACTTTTGGTACCTGAAGAGTTTTATGGTACTGAATGAGGAAATCTGATACGAGAGGCTGGGTTTCCAGGTTGGCAAGGAGACAGCCACCATTCTTAGGAAGCTTTTCAGCATATTGCTGCTGCTGACTCTTAACCTGGATCTGCATCAACAGTATTGCTATGCCCCCAGCCATTCCTGAGGGAAAAGACTTTCATTTGTGGTGAATTACTGATACTGGAAAAGGCACTGTGGCCTAGGCAGAGGAACAGCACTATTTCTGGTGTTATCTGCAACAGTTTTATAAGACTGTAAGTAATATAAAGTTATATAACACCTTGTGCACTTAACAAACTGCTGTGCCCTGCTGGTGGACACTTTATCCAAATTAAATCGGGGAGGGAGGGGATAAAGAAAACATTAAAGTTTAAGGACAGAGCAATACATACCCTCCACAGTGCTATTCAGGTCTGTACTGTACCTGTGTCTCAGTAGTTACTAGGAATTGCTACTTGCATATCACAGCCGTTAAATGGGCTGAAGAATCCAGAAGAATCTAGAATGTTTGGGATTTTTTGCAGTTTGAAGGCTAAGATGTCTATGGTGGTTTGGACATGTGCATCGATGATGATGACTCAACATTTAGAACTAATTCAGGAAAGGAAAATGAAGAACAGAGGCTTACTGGGTTTAACTAATACACACTTTAAGGAGCACATGGAATATAGTGCTTGCTTTCAGGTGTGTTTTTCTTTAGTGAATAGCACTAGTAGGTGCACGGTTCTTTTTTTGTCAAAGATTTTAAGCTGTTCTTCAACTATGAGTCTCTTTCTGTGGGCAAGTAAGGCACAGAGTGGTGTAAACAGCTTGCCAAGCAACCAGTGGCAGAGCCGAAATCAGAATTCAGATTGCCTGCCCACCTGCCTTCCTTCCATCCTTGCTCCTGAGCAAGTTACCCAACATGAGAGCTTTTCAGATGGAAGAAGAAGCAAGCAAACAAAGGAGTGAAATTAAATATTAGCAGAGTGAAAATTACTGGTATGAGAGTCTAAATAGCCAAAATGCAAAAAATATATAGTAAAAACATTATAAAATAAAATTAGAGATTACAATAAAGAAGTAATTTCCATTTTAATGCACAAGTGCTAATGGTGTGGTAATGATTTTCCTCATATACAGAGGGCTTTGGTCCAAAGCTCTGAATCAAACCATTTATACACTTCTGTGTATCTTTTACCAGAAGATATCCATGCTCCTAACCCAAGGTACTCCCAATTACTGTTTCTGTTTCACTATGTGTTCCAATGCTGGGGAAAACATCAGCTTCACCAGGCTTTCACCAGGCTCTTTGTAGTGAAGGAGAGGATCTGTGGCAGGAGGGATCTGCTACACCATCAACTCTGCCCTGAAACACCCTTGGCTTGCAAGAGAGTCACTTAGGGACAACAGCAATACTGGTTTCTGTGAGGCTTTTTCTGCTAGAAACTGGACCAAAGCACAGTTCACATCCATCAGGCTGTGCTAACATGGTAACAGCTCCTAGTCACTACTGACCTGGGCTGGACTGGACTGGGCAACAGGCCACGAACAAGAAAACCTCTGTGAGCCACTACCAGCTCCTCTGAGCCATTCAAACCTCTGGAACACCAGTGAAAAAAGAGGCACTTTTTAGAATAAAGCTCACAGCTGGCAGAGAAGCAGTCGCCCCCTCACACACCTTATTCACTCACTGCACTGAGCTGGCATTACTTCAAGAGCTGGGAAGGGCCCAGAGCTGCTGTTTTTTTCTTCTTTGGAATGAGAACTCAAGATCTGAAGGGCTTTGCTTCTTTCTGGCTTGTTACTTCTTTCCTTGGCCTGCTCTGCCTGCCCATACTGAATGTCAGTCAGCAGAGCAGTAGCACATTTGTGAAAAAGTCCCAAGTATCTTGGCAAATACATTAACAAGAATGTGAAAAAACCCGAGGTGTCCACTACTGCAAAGAATAAAAGGCTGTATTAGAGTAGTGGCAATGGACAGGGACAAAGGTCAGGAATTGATAAAGTTACACAATCTGCTTTAAATTCTAGCAGATACGGAACTGTCTTTTTCAGAAAAGACTTCAAAATGATCCTCATAGTGCATCCACAGCTTATTTTCAGAGACATCTGCTTAATTCAAATACCCCTGGAAAAATTCCCATAAGGAAATTGCCAGAATCAGTTGCTAATTGCACGTGCAGAGAATTGCATCTTACATCAAAGTGGTTGTGATAAACCCAAAGTATTTCTCAAAAAAGGCAGTTGCATTTTTATTCAAGTCTCTGCCACCTTATAATTGACAGCTATTTGATGTTGGAATGAGTAACAGCTCAGAAGTTTATTATGAGTTTCTTACAAACCTGCAGTTAGGACCAGCCTAAGTGAGCAAACAGAGAAAACTGATTTGAATTCAACAAAATCAAGTCTCCCTTTGAAACTGGATCATCTTGATCTTTTGTAATTACTGAATAGCTGGTAATCTATTTCCTTTGCAACCTGTCAGTTTGACAGCTACATTTAGAACAGGAGCTGTTTTCCCAATGCTTTCCACATGAAGCTTTAAGTAACTGAGCATTTCATCTCTCCATTTTAGGAAGCAAATGTTGTATTTACTATTTTTAACAACATTTTCAAGGTCAATGTAACAGGATATTCCCTACAATTGTTTTAATTATTAATATAACATTTTGAATCTTAAAAATAAATGCAATGGTTGTAAGGTGGCTGGTCAAATTCTGCAGCTGTATTGATTAAAATCCTAAAAAATTCCATTCAATTTATTAAATTTATTGCAGTTTCAAACACCTGTAACAGGGAAGAAAATTTATCCAATTTTTTTGCAATGCTAAAACAGAAAGAGCAAACGAGCACTTGAGCGCTAATGCAAACCCTCAGGTTGTCTCCACTGGGATGAGGCACACCATAATAAAAAGATATTTAATCTCATAAGGCTAAATCATGTTCAACAGCCCCTGTTACACAGGAAAGGTAGGCTTTGCAGAGCAAGTATGAGAAGAGGTTTGGCTGTTGTTTGGATTTCTTCAAGTTTCCTGCTAGATCCCACCGCAACAGGGAACTGGGCAGTTGAGCAACAGACCTGGCACAATAACCTCATTAACCTCTCAATTATTTCTGCTAAAAGAAAGACAAATAAAGATAGCAAAAGGAATTGGAGAAGTCAGGCTAGGCTGGCTTGTGTGTGCACTGTAGAAATGAGTAGCTAAGGCAGAGGGAAAGAACATCAAATGGGATAACATCCCTGCATGATTATCTTCAGACTCCTCTGATTAGTGGCAAATAGTAGAGAGCTGGAGATCTATACAAATGTCATCAGACCAAGGGTTGTAATGTGATTTAGTGACACGGCTGCAGTGATAGCTGGTTCCCTTGACACAGCAAAACAGATGGTGTTTTAGCATTGTTGGTTCACTACTGTGCTAAAAAGCAAGCACCCAACAGAAATGTGTGTCTCTGTGAGCAGGGAAGCACAGGGCTGGTGCTTATTTGCATCACTGTGCATCAAACTGATGGCTTAAATTGGCTTCAGGAGAGTCAGGTCCTAAGACAAAGTCTATATCAAAACACTGCAACAGTGCAATGCGGTTTCATCTTTCCAGGACGCAAAATTCAGATGATTCCTTTTCCCACTGTTCCCCTTCCTTTTTTCTCTTTCATTCCCATTCACCTTGCTTCATCTGGGACTCCCACTGTCAGGGGAGTCACTGGCTTCTCTGGCTTCAGTCACAGGCTGTCGCTGGCTTCTCCAGGTGGCACCTGCTGGGGAAGGTCTCTGCAGCAGCTTGTGCTGAACAGTTGTGTTTCAGGGGATCACCAGCCCCAGCCACACTGGCAGGGCTCCAGCTGGCTGTGCTACAGCTCAGATTGCTCTCTCGGGCTGTCCATTGGGCAGTCCTCTTCCCATAAAAGGGCAATTTTTAACTCTTCTCAAGGGAAGTAGCGAGAAACAAACTTTCTTTGGGAGAATGAGAGATAATGCTGTCTGCAACCCCATAAAACTTTTGAGGTTGTTTTTGTGATCTTAATTATATTCTGGTCAATTTAAGTAGGTGGTCTCTGGGATATAGCAGGATCTCATCTACTTCGCGACACCATACAAGGAGAGCCAGAAAAAAGCCTGTGGGAAGTTGTCCCACTCATCTTCTACTCTTCAGCCCATTAAGAATGACCAAGACCCTCTCTGATGACTGTCAGAGTCCCAATATGCTCAGTGCAGCAATCCCAATGCATTCATAACCAAATGGATTTTTGTTATTAAATGATAAAGTTTTACTAATAACTGAATCAATACATTTATTTCCAACCATCTTCCATCCATCAAAAAAAGAAAGCCAACACAAAAAACAGTCTTAGTGAATATATAGGACAGAATGAAGTTAACTGAAATCTTGGTTGTCAAATTCATAATGGTGATTATGTTCTTTACAGACTAAGTGCAGCTGATCTCTTTTTTGGCATTTTACAGTATGTCTGCCATCAATCTATGAAGCATATGAATATGATTTTCTGGTTTACAACCTTGATTTAATTCCACTTGTAAACACTAGGAAACAAATGTAGCAATGTCATGCAACTGATGAGCAAGGCCTTGAAAACAGTGCACAAAAACATATTCCCTCTAACTTCCATCCATCTTCTGGAGGACATAATGCAGTTACTGTTCACCCTCCCTCATGGTCATATCTTTCATACCAGAGGGAGGACGCTCCCTCCTGACATATGACTGGCAAAACATCAGTGTGCATTGGATACAGATACTCTGCCACAGTCTTCGGGCACTCTGTGTCTAGGCAGAGATGAATGGAATTAAAGTATTCTCAGCCTAAGATAGGAAAGGGGGGAGATGGTTCATAGGCTTCAGGCCTTCCTTGAAGGCCTTCATGGCATAAATAGTAAATGATGCAATGGATGTGCCTGAACTCATTGACAAAGCAAGGAACCGAGTCCTCAGCACCCAGGGATCATCTAACAAAATGCTATTTCTGTGATCATTTTGTTCTTCTGCAGTATTTGTAAATTCACAGGGGAGGAGAGACATTATGCACAGAAGACAGTACTGTGCTTTCTGTTTATTCTGGACACAAAGTAATACCCAGAGCTTCCTCTAAAAGCCTGCAGAGGACATGGACTAAAAGCAAGGCTCTGAGAGGAAGTACTGAAAAGTAAATAGGCAGCACAGACAACACTGCTGAGACACTGGAGAAAGTCAGTCAGTGTATCAGAGTTCTGGTCTGGACCCTGAACATAAGCCTGGGAGACAGAAATTGCCATATCATTCTTTCTGCAACATATAATTACATTTTTAACCTCTTTCTTTTTTTTCTTCTTTTGATAAAGAGGAAATAATTCATTTCCAGGAATATAAGTGGCTTTAATTCACTTGGATCAAGCCTCTTTTTTTTTTCTGTTTTTCTAATTCAGTGCCTGACTCAGAACCATCATTCTTATTGCCTTTGTCAGACTACTCCACATTTCTCAGTGGTTTTTACTACTGCAGTTTGGAAGCACTCTTTGTTCTTATAGTCCCAGTGCCTACTAAGGCTTTTCTTTTCATGTTCTTTGACATTTATTCCTTAGGAGCCAGATCCTTGTGTCCTTACATGTGAGCCAAATCTCCCAATGAATTTGCAAACATGCAGGATCAGCAACTGAAACAGTTTATTTGTTCTTCAGAGTTTTCTATGTTCACAGGAAAAAGGACGCCTATAGGCAAACACTGCATCTCTAAGTTTCATCTACACAAAAAGGAAGCTTAGAGAGGAAGGAAGGCACAGCAGTGTGAAGTTAACGATTAAAAAACAAAACCCAGCCTTCTTAGTTTTTTTCCTGAGAGGCTGGTGGTGACGGATGCAGTTACAGGACACTGAACTTAACATGTTTCTTGAAATAAATCAAAAGATTGCTTCACTGGGTTTGACTCAGTGTCAGCAGTAATAGCTTATTCCAGCACATTGTCAGAATAATATATGTATTTGGATGTGTTTTTGAGACGTCTTTCACCTTGCATATCTATACTACATTGACATTTAGGAACCTGGAATTTTTAATGGCCTGGCAGCTCAGGCTGAGAGCACTCACTGCCTGCTCCCCTTTACTTCAGCTTTGGTGTTTGCATCAGAGCATGCTGGCCTGGCACATTAGAAAATGTAATGTATTCAGTTTATGTCCTACATAAAAGTTAAGATCAGCATCAATGACTAGATCCAATCTGCAGCATTAACTCAAACAAACAGTGCTGCAGACAACATGATTTCTGTGGATAAGGATTCTGTCTCGCAAACTTCCGTATTAGACAATCTTCAAATTTCACTTTAATGCAGGTGTCCCTCTTCTTATGGCTGAAATTTTATGGCAAGTATCCTTGGTGATGAGCCAAGATTTGACATGATCTAACTATCTAATTGTGTGAAAATCTGTGATGAGACTACCATTGGTAATTTCTTATGTAGTAGAGTCAAAACCTTTTCTTGTTCTCTGTCTGCTGTGCGCACATAGGACAGAGCTATCAGTGTAGACTCATGTATTTTCCAGCCAGAGAGATTATTCTACTCCTTCAGTCTGACATTTTACAGCAACAGTGGACTGTATCCCTTAAGTAGTTCCTACATCAGATACCTTAGCTTGTTGATGTTAATTTGGATTACATATGTGTAGTCTTATGTAGACAAACCCTCAATTTACTGTGCATGTGAAACATCACATTTCTTGTCTAGATATGCCAGTGTTTAACGACTCACACTAATAGACACCTATGCCCCATTTCCAGTCTGGCTCTATCTGGACTCACCTTCCTGCCATTGGATCTAAGTACGTTCCAGGCATATATTTTGTTGAATTGTCCATCATTTCAATGGGGTATAGTTTGGACATATAAAACTTAAATATGTACTTCCACAGCTGTTTTACAAAGACTAATTTTGTTGATTATCTAGTTCCACCATTCTTACATTTTGTACAAAATTCAGGGGGATCCAGTCACAGCCATTGACACAGTTCTCTTTTCTATTTTGCATTGATTTCAACTGAGATCATTTCCATACACGGCAGGTTCACTTGCACACAAACAAAAGTGTAAGACAGTGGTTTGATTGCATAGCTAAAGTCAGAGGATATAAGGCTCAGATAGTTCTACCTCCTGCTAGGAGTATTTTGTACACTTCTTGGTTTAACCTTGAAAACAGAACATATGAGAGAGTGCCACCACCTATAGAAGACACGATAAGTTTATGCCACGTCACCACTACTTTGCCAGCATTCCATTCCAACAGAAGATTATATTTTGTAGAGGCTGTTTTACTCTACTGACATTATAATCAGTGTCAAGGCCATCAGCGAAAGCATCAAGCAGGTAAAAGTCTGCCACAAGATTTCTGTGCTACTGCATGGGCCTTTATCCCTGATGGTATCCCAAAAATGAGAGAATAATCTTTTTATGAATAAATTACTTTAAATTCAGATAAATCCATGCTAGAACAGTGCAGGGCTCTGGAACACTGAAAAAACCTGTGAATGGAAAAACCATTCTCTAGTACAAAATCAGGGCATTGCTGCATTGTCTGCAGAAGACAGCAACATTCAGCCTTTGGGGGATACAGCAAGGAAAAATTAATGCAGCAGGAAATCTTCCTAAACAGAAAGTTGGCCACCTGCTAAAAACCGTATGTATTTTATGTTGTTAAAGCTTCCTGGTATTTCTATTTCTTATTATCATCCCCCCTTAAGATACTGCTCCTTTGGGAAGGAGTCATCTAAAAATAGTCCTCTTTCTAAAAGAAATAAAATTCATAAACTGATATAAAGAGGAAAAATTTTTCAATCTTTTTGAGTTTTTTTGTTATATTTTACTCCTCTGGCCACTAACACTGAATATAGAATTTCTTCCATCTTATTTTTCTTCTTTTTTTTTTTTCCTGCCTTTTTTGCAGACTGAGGAAAATGACTGTAAATCAGTTTGCATTCAAAACACCACACTTGCACCTAAAAGAACAGGATATTATACCATTAAAAATAAGATTCAGTATAATGGGAAAACTTGGTGACTGACAGCAGAATATCTTTTGAGTCATAAAATGAGAATTTATAAAGGACAAAAGGGACTATCACAATCATTGTCTGAATTCCTACATAACAGAGACAATGTAATTTCACACAATAATTCCTACGTCAGTCCCCTTCCTTCTGATCTGCAAGGAAAACTTCTACTTTACGTGTCACACTCTGCAAGCAGAAAACCCAGGGATTCTTCAGCTTTATCCATGGAAATTATCAAACAGATTTCCAAAAACCATTATCAGCAATAAGGCAGAATCAAATCCTAGTTCTAAACTATCTTGAACGTAGATGAATCAGCATACGGAAAGTGATAGGATGGGAATATCTTTTAGAGACGTCATCTTTTATAGGATGAGCACAGGGTAAAATCAGACTATTTTATACTTCACAAAGTTCCTGTGATTGGATCTTGCGACATGGATAAATATTGTAATGGATCTGTGGCTTCATTAGCACACACTCTGACATCCTGCAGCACCACATCCATCAAGCTCCTCATTCCCTCTGGAGAAGGCTCCTGCAAAGGGTTGGCAGAGACATGAGTCAGGCTCTGTACGAGCAGCAGATTTGTGGGTTTAGCCTGTGCACTGGCTCTAGGTAGTTTGGGGCCAGGGTGACAAATCTGGAGGGACAACAGGTTGTTCTCCCTGCTAAGGGGACCAGTGCTACTTACAAGTGATTTCCGAGGGTTTTGAATCACCCTGAAGCCGTTGCAAGTAAGTATGAATGGGTGAGAAAAAGATTATACTTTGTAACTTGGAATGAGAATCTTCGATGTTAGTCTGAAAGAGTTACAGCTTCATATTTCTACCCCTGCCTACCCTTAGATAGTAAGTTAAGAAGCGTAAAAAACACTGTTAGGAGTACCTTATGTTAGAAAATCTTCTAACAGCACCAATAAACCTATCTGGACATTTCTGTCCATGGCCTAATTAGTATTAAAAAAAAAAAAAAAAGAGATTTTTCAAAGTCCTCTGTTGATCTTAACTTTCATCCTATTTTTCTTCTGTATTTATATGTGTTTTCTTCATTAGATCAAATTTAAATTGGAGCAGCTTAATATCTGAAACACTTTTCTAGTCCCACAGAAATGTTAAACAGAGGTCTGCATTACAAAACTGAAATTAAAGCCTGAAAATGTGACCTCTGTCTTCAAGCCTGTCTTAACCCCTAGATCTGTAATCAAGGCCTAAAGGTCATAAGTAGTGTAAAAGAACTTGCACCAAATAGCCCCAAAACACAGGCTGAGCAGGACACTTTTCTGAACCTGGAGACACCATCTTTGCCTGCATACAGTCTTTACTGTACATTATTTTGTAGCCTTGAACTCTTCATTTTGCAAAATTAGTGTTGCTTTGTGTTTTGTTTTTTAATAGAACTGTGATTATACTGGCGGTAACACTGACATCATTCTCGTGCTGTGAATCCCATAATTACATGTACATTGAGGACTGCAATACACAGATTACTCGGATCAGATAACCTCACCAGTGGGAAATAAACACAAAAAGCTCACTTACCATGGCAGTTCTGGAACTGCACCAGGGATGAATTTGTCCCTGTGGGCTCTCCCAGCGCACAAGTCCTAAAGCATTATCCATACCATTTGCCAGGACGGCAGCCCAACCTTGTCCTCACATTTAAAGCCCCTCAGCTGAGCTCTGGCTCTTTACCTTCCCATTCACTAGTGGTTTAAACAGATATTTGATTTTTCTATTCTGTTTGCCTGTAACTATTTTTAGCAGCTAATAGCTGACACTCCAGGGACCATGATGTCATCACACTCCACACTTATGGAGCTCTCTGAAGTCAAACCCAGACAGCAGCAGTTGTCATCGTGGTGAGCTGGCTCATTAGGCAGGGCTAAGGGAGGGACACCATCAGAGCCCAGTTCAAAAGACCAAACAGGAGGAAGTTCAGTAAGATCTCAATTAAAGAATAGCTCTTTCATTTGTAAGTAATCTGCAGATAAGACTTGAAAAATAGTGTTCATTTTTTGAGGCTGCTGAGGACCTTTTACAGTACTAATAAAAACACAGTCTTACTGGCAATCCTCTTGTCAGTGTCACATGCAAAAGTGTTGTGGACTTTTGGAATTAACACCAGTCCACTATCCTCATCACAAAGGAAAACTACTGAACAGCCAGCAATTGGCAGCTTTGTAGTGATCCCAGCAGAGACACCAAGGACTCAGTAATCACAGACACTGAACTTATCCACTTACCAATATTTGCTCCCAGTGTATTTAATGATTCATCACCCCAGAAACCTCCATTTGGTTGGGAACGTGAAGCATTTCTAATTTCCCTTCAAAAGATGAAGGTTCATTCCCTTACTCACCCTGTAGCTCTTCTTTACACCTCTCACGGTTTAAGTTTACTGAAAATAGCTAAACACAACTTTAGAAATACTCAAACACTCCTTGTTAAAAGTTAACACTCCTTGTAACACGGTACCAATATTTCATTCTATCTTTTAAAAAACTCTCACCTTCCAAGACTGTATTGTCTTTTCTACTGTAAGTATATTCCAATGTCTAATCACATTCATCTTTCCTCTGACAAGTGCACTCAGGTTTGTTTCCACCTCTGCTACTTCCAGTTCATAAAGCTCCAGGTTATAGATGAGGCTGTTATTGAACCCAAAGTGTCTGGCTTTGTACAGTGTGCCACTTAGTTATGTGACATTACCATGCATGATAGAATTATCACTGCTCTCATCAGCTGTACTGATAACTGAGGCTAAACATTCATTTCATATGTGAGGCGCAGCTACCAAGCTGATTATCTGTATCCTAGACCTTGTATGAGATGTCCCACTTTCTTCTTATTAGAATACAAATTGTATATGCAGTACAATCCACCTTGGTTTGTATGTGCACACAGGATGGAACAATTGCATGTGCAAATGACAAGTATCAATACAGTGATTTATCCAGGAATATCAACTACTGAAGAAACTGTGTGTGATATTTTCATTCAGGAGTATCATAGAATCATAAAATCCCAGAATGGTTTTGAGTTGGAAGGCCCTCAAAGGTCATCCAGTTCCAACACCCCTGCCATGGGCAGGAACACCTGCCACTAGACCAGGTTGCTCAGGGCCCCCTCCAACCTGGCCTTGAACACTTCCAGGGACAGAATTATAGAATAGGTTTGGTTGTAAAGATGGGCACCAGGAATAATGGGATGGCACAGGAGTAGGCCCAGGGATATGGAAACACGCCGCTCACCAAGAGTTCTACCTACAGAAGAATGTGTTTGTAGCTGTGATTGTTTATTTTTTATTATTGTCCATCAAAATAGACTGTAAAGAACAGTAAAGCTTCACAGTAGTGCAGTGAGCAGATTTATGCGTATTTTCTGTGGCATTGGAAGTGTTTAGCACCAACACAGATACAGAGTGTGTGCACTGAAGGGCTTGGATTCGTTAATTGTTTATGAACATGCATCAGGGAAACAAATTTTCCCTCCATAAAACACGCATCCATGAATACTGTTAGTGTATTTTTCCATTGAATTCATGACATTTCTCAACCACAGAGCTGAGGATATTTTGTGTCTCTGTATATAACTTTCCAAAGTAATTTATTACAGTAGTGATATTTAGAAGTTAAAGTCTAGTAACTCAAAGTTTAAAATGCATTTCTCTTTAGCTGCCTTTGCTACCACTTGGCACATTTTTTATGAATGTTGGAGGGGTTCACTGAACAAGCCTTACTTGATACATTTAAACCATTTCTTTGGTTTGTTCCTGTGCTCTTTCTGTCAAGGTTTTCTTTTAGTCAATTTTTTAACACATATTTATCCTTATTTACATATGCGAGAAAATACCACTCAGATTCCTAAAAAATCAGCTTAATTAGTTTGTCATCTGCAAGACTGAATTATCATACTGCAACAACATCTGTTTCCTTGCTCAATTCCTAATTTTTCAGTTCTGGGAAAATATATCCACTATTACTTTGTTACTCCTTGCTAAGTATCAAGGATTTAATTTCCTAATTTTCTGGCTGGGGGCATCTCTACTCTGTGTTTCTAATTTTCGTTTTAACTGAAATTATTTCTCTCTCCTCTGTATGATGGAGTACTGAAGGACCACAGAAGGTCAGTTAATCAACTGACCTTACAAGCAAAACTGAAAATGAAAAAGGACCCATTCACACAAGCACTAAAGATCAAATCAAAAAAATCAAATCATAAAATCATAGAATACCAAGTGGGAAGGGGACCTCAAGGGTAATCTGGTCCAAACTCTCTTGGCAAAAACACAGTCTAGACAGGATGGCCCAGCACCCTGTCCAGATTAATCTTAAAAGTATCCAACATCAGAGAATCCACCACTTCCCTGACGAGATTATTCCAATGGTTGATTGTTATCATTGTGCAAAATTTTTCTCTTGTGTCCAACCAGAATCTCTCAGGAGTATTTTGTACCCATTGCCCCTCCTCTTCTCCATGTGACTCCTTGTAAAAAGGGAGTCTCTGTCTCCTTTGGAGCCACCTTTGAAATTCTGGAACATGGTGATAAGGCCTCCCTTGAGCCTTCTTTTCTCAAGCCTGGACACAACCAGTTCTCTCAGCCCTTCCTCACATGGCAACTTCCCGGTCCTTTGATCATCTTTGTGGCCCTTCTCTGGTCCCTTTCCAACCTATCTACATCTTTTTTGCACAGCAGGGCCCAAAACCAAACACTATTCCAGGTGTGGCCTGACAAGTGCTGAGTAGAGAGGGACAATGACTTTCTATCTGCTGGTGATGCCCTTGTTGATGTGACCCAGCATTCTGGCCACTCACACTGGGCTTGTGGTCCAACAGGATCCCCAGGTCTCTTTCCAAGAGCTGTTTTCCAGCCAGGTAGGTCCCAGTCTGTGATTATGTTTTCCCAGGTCAATGCGCACACGCCTGTCCTTGTCGAACTTTGTAAGGTAGAAACACTGGTTTTAGCTGTGAGGTGAGTGCCCACCATTATGGCAGAGACCCAGAGTCCTCCCTTGGGCTGAGGCCCTACAAGCACAGTCCCTCCTGTGCAAACTTCCCTCCTGATCCCTGTCCACAGTGCTCCTGGTCACTAGTGCTCCCTGGACAGTTTCAATCTCCCAAGGCTGCCCAGGGGAACTACCAGCTGCTGGCAGAGCTCTCTGCTCTTCCCTGGGTTTCCCTGGCTCCAGGATTCCCCTCTGTACACCTCAACCACAGGATGTAGCACTACCACAGCTGTGCCTGAACAACCGAGTATTTACACTGTCAACCGGATTTTAAATATTGCACCTACTTCCTGGTGACATTATCAGCTGAATTTGATCTTCTCTGTATAAAGGGACACTTAATAGGAGAAGGAAGTTTCTTCTTACTACTTAATTTAGGTATGGTAAATGCTTATACAAGATCTGGTGATGAATGTCAGCCAATGTCAGCTTTCTTGTACCATGAAACATATTAATGTCATTGTCCCCCTGTTCCACTCAGTCTAAAATTAGCTTCCTATTGCTATTATGTTATATCAGAAGAGGCTTTTTTTTTATGGAGAGATATACAGGAGAAATCTGGTGCTTGTATTTTTAAGCCCTGGTTGTAGCACTAAGTAAAACATACAGTGAGTATCAGGATCAAATCGTAGCATCTGTCTGTTAAGATTTGTTGGTATAGAGCTGTCACCCACACAGCTCCTTGTCTGGTATTAAACAAGACAAGTGCAACAGAGAAACACAAAAAGTGTTAATAGTGCTGCAAGTCAGCTGCAAAGGACAGAATTCAACAGAACTTCTGAAGCTAGTATTTTTCAATAATGACATTTGAAAAAAGTATTTTTAACCATAATTAAAAAGTTTTCATTTTTTTTTTAGGTAAAAAATTATCTATTTTAGTGAAAAGCCAGATTTTAAATATATTCCTTTTCAAGTAAGTAATGCTTTCTTATTCAGTCAGATATGGCACAAAAACTATTGCTCGTAGTTTGGTTATGAACCTTTCTCAGAGACTTTATTGAACTAAACAGCACAATTTTTGCCAGAGACTTTTATGAAAGCTAATCCTGATTAGAGACCTCTCGTCTCTAGGAAGAAGCATAGAAGAGGAGAGTCCTTGAGTCTGTCTGACTTTAGATTCAGTTACAAATGCAATGCACAAACTTAACATACTGTTCCATTGACTTTGTCCTGCAGACAAACTATTCAGCCTCCACACACAAGATCTGTATGTCGTATAAAGAACAGAAAGCGAAGCCTGAGGGGAAAACAGAACTTTCCCAAGGTGATGGCATGCAAGGAAAGAACATTATCAGTATTAGGTGTGTAGTCTGAGGTACAGAGTTGCCTTTGCAGTGTCTACAGGGGCTGTGTTTAATACCAGCTCAGGGGCTTGAGGCAGGCAGTTTACCCAAGTCTTCTTCATTATCAGTGGGGAGTGTTAGGCTCCTCTGAAGGCGCTTCAGAACAGAAGCCACACTTGTGGACTCTGAATTACTTTCTGAAATAACATTCAGTCTCTGCATTCAGTCTCTCAATAGCTCAAGATAAATTGCCTTCCTCATTTAGGCACCTAAGTTAGGCATGTAAGGTTAGGCAATACGAACTGCCTTACACATCTCTTTCCCTGTGTTTCTGCACTCCACTTCTACTACTGTCACAAATTTTGCTAAAGCTAGAGGTGGCAGATTCTATCAGTGCACTAACTGGTTCAACCACACTCTTCCTGCTCTGATACTTCTGGTTGTTTGCAAGCCTAAACAGCATCTCAGTCTTTGATCCCTTCTCCAGAGCATGCACTCTTGAATTTGACTATTTTTAGTTCCTCGTTTGTGACCATCTTCTCCAAGATGAAGGAACATGGGATGATGATGCCTATGTATATTGTGAACTGATTACACACTGATGTTTGAAAATCCTTATACGGGAGTAGCATGTTGGTTTTTTATAATTAGACACACAGTATGACTGTTACAGTCTCCTGAATTTCACCTAACCATCAATTTATTTACTCCTTGTCGCACTTCAATAAAATCATTTCCCATTTCTGAGAAGAGAGCACACTGATTAATAAAAACTCCAGTCTACTGCTTGTTCTCCTTCCTGTGATTTGTGGGCATAGAAAACACTGATACATTTTCTTGTAACAACAAGTGACATGGAAGAGAAGGGTTAAACTTTTTGAAGTGAAAACCTACAATAAAATTCATACAAAAGAATCAGTCCATTATGCATGTGATTCCCTGCCAATGGAAACAGATTATAAAGACTATATAGCTATATAGAGATAGACAGCAAAGAGTGTAATCACTGCTTTGGGATCAGAGAGAGATAAAAGTCAGGAGGCTCCAGCAGCTTGGTTCCATCTCTTTCCGAGACCCTACTGGGCTCCTTGGATCTGGATCCATCCTGCAGGTTACAGTATGGACCACTACAGAGTCTTTTGTAAGTGATCCTGTCACTACAGCTGGGAGCTACCCAGAGGAGAGAAGGCAGAGGGAAACCAGGTCTCGGGGGGCTGCTTATGAAACCCTGGGTGTATTCTATCCAGCCATCTCCACTTCTCTACAATAAGGCCATGTTATTCACTTTCATGATAAAACACACTGAGCTCTGTGGATGAAAACTACTAAATAAAAAATAATTACTATGATTTATGCTGGAAAAGACCTCTCAGATCATCGAGTCCAACCTTTAACTCAACACTGGCTAAGTCCATCACTAAACCATGTCCTCAAGTGCCACATCTACATCTTTTAAATACCTCCAGGGTGGTGACTCATCCACTGCCCTGGGCAGCCTGTTCCAGTGCTTGACAATCCTTCCAGTGAAAAAATTCTTGCTAATATCCAACTTAAACCTCCTCTGGTGCAACTTGAGGCCATTTCTTCTTGTACTATCACTTATTATTTGGGAGAAGAGACCAACATGCACCTCTCTACAACTTCCTTTCAGGTCATTGAGTACTTTAGTGCTGCTCCATAAGAAATCTGAGCTTTCCTTGAAACTCAAGGCTCAAAGTCCAGCCTTATCTGTGTGTCACCATATTTCTTTAAAGACTTTTGCTATTTAAGTGTTAGAATGCCTGAAAATAGAATTACTATTTGCTGTGAGAACAGTTGGTTTTTATCCCCAAACTGAATGAAAACAAAGCAAATACAAATGGACAGTTATAATCTCAAACTGAGTAGATTTTATAAAGCCATTCAGAAAATTATTTAACATGTAGCCTGTGTTTCTGTAAGACCAAAAATATTACCCTCAATTCTGTAAGTTTTTGGCTTTTTTTGACAACTTCCCTGCTTCTTTTGGATGGTTTTTAGTCTTTTTTTTAAACTTCTGTAATAGGCAAACTGAATCCTGATTCTTGACAGAATACCAACACACCTAAAACAAGAAAGTATACGTGCTGAATGTTTCTTTTGCTACAAGCTTCAGATGAAGTCTCTGATGAGAAAAACACATTCTCTTTTGAAAGCTGAAACTCTTCAGCAAATATTGGTGTAATAGATCTGCTTTATTATAAAGAAAAGTCTCTTTAAGAAAGGGCTCTGAATTCACATTCCCAAATCAAACTGTGCATCACAGTCTGAATCTCCTAGTCTGATAGCACTACTAAAATGCTTCCCAGAGACTAAACTCAGCCTTAATTCAGGTTTGTGTGGCCAGCAGAGAATTAAGCAAAGCCTACAGCAGAGCCTAATGGCTCTAACAGCTTCTATGATAACTCCCATAATCCCTCCACACAGAATGTAGCCAAGGAAAGAAGCATTCCTCAAAAACTGTTTCAGAGGAAGATGAAAGAATCCCCAGCCAAAGTGAGCAAATCTGAAGTAGTCCAGCTCTAAATGATATTTCTTTTTAACCTTCGCTGAACATTACAGATTATAACTCCAAATTTCTAACTTGCTTTATGATGTTCCTACTAGATTACATCATGCTACCCAGTGTATAAAAACAATGGAATGAAAGCCTCTAATTTTAGCTGTCATAAGTTAAAGAATAAATGGCAGAAGAAGCTTTCACTTATAATTGCAGGATTTTAGGTGACTACGGAAAAAGTTATCTTTTCTGTACGTGCACAAATGCTCAACCCTTTAAGCAGAATTTCAGAAACTGTGAGAATTTGTGTGTGCTAAAGAGTTAATGGTGAAGGTGTCACTATGCTCAGAAATAGAGCCAACTTTCCCATGTCACATTCAGCTTATTAATAACCCAATTATTCCTGTCGCAATGGCACGTGTCTCTCTGCTTCTTGCTATTGTTATGCAACTGGAATAGCTTTCAGAATTGCTTTTGGTTGAGCTTGAACAGGTAAACTATAAAATTCAGCTTGAGTCAAGTTTTATGCTGAAATGCTATTGCAATTCACTAGATGAATGCTGAGTGACATAGAGTATGCAATTATGCAAGAAGAGTGTTTGCAACAAGCCATCTTGGAAGTACTTCCATTTGTGTGGGGATTTTTTCAAGTTCTGAATCTGAATACATTAAAAAGCCTGTAATCACTTAATAGAGGCAAATCTGCAATTCTTAGTTCTGAATATCTTCTATAACGAAATGAGCTTCTCAATTCTTGTGATTAACTTACAAACAAAGCCAAATACAAGAAGCTGGCTCAGAAAAATCAATGCAGGAAATCGTTGCCAGATTTCTCATAAACATTTCTGCCTTAGAAACCACTGGAATTTACACCCTCTTTATCACATGTTGTATAGGGCTATATGCAATTACAGCACTTCCTACACAAAATAATTCAGATCTGGGTAAGATCTTGTATAAATGCATGTGAAAATTATATGTAACCTCCTGGAAAATTGCCAAAGTGGCACTTATGCTTACAAAATAGTGCATCCATCTCATTTGAGCTCTGTGTTTACACACGTATGACAATATTGCCACAAAGCTGCTTTGTTTCGACGTGTATTTTCATGCCCTTGAAGCTCAGGATAATGTATTTTTTATTCTATTCAGTATGCTCACACAAGGATATCTACAATCATTATAAAAAAAATCTCTGGTCGAAGAAATGGGTAAAAAAAAAAAGGGACTTCAACTGCTCAGTTTCTAAATTAAGCTACATCTGAAGTTAAAAATAGCCCTTCTGACTGAAGATGCTCTACTGCCTGAATTTAAATAGCCTGTTTCTTTCCCTGACAGATAACATTTATTGTGCTCTCGACTGCTGCAAAAAAATGCCTTCTATGAGGAAGCTACCCTTTTTTTTTACATCCAATTTCACTTCACCTACTATGACAGAATTAAATAAAGGAAATCAATGTTCTACCTAGGATGTGTACCTATTTTTCCAAAGATACATTTCCCCAGTTTTACTAAATAGACCTGAAAATATGCATGTGTATATACATATATGCATTACTTTTTCTAGCTCTTTCTGAGAATTTTTCTGGGAAGATCTATAGTAAGAATATATTGCCTCAAATGCAATCAGATTTCTACAATACATGTCCTGAAGTGCTTGTGCCCATCCCCACTGTTTTGCTTTCATTTACTTACATATATACCTAAAAATGTGTTTTTCTAGGTGTTTCATTGCTGATTCTAGATAAAGAGAAGTATCAAATGCAATTACACATAGTATAAGTCAAATGATTTACTCATCATTTATCCCCAAAGCACTGAATGAAAAGGAGTAGAAGCTGCATCCCTTTTCTCTCTGGGCCTAACACAGAGCCAGCATAAAGATATCTATCCTATCCATATTCCTACTGTGGCCAGAAGCTGAGAGGTCAGAATTAAGTTACAAAAGGCCTGCTTGTGCTACTCACACAGTGACTCCAGCATTGGGTTTACAAGGCATGCAGATTAGAAAGGTAGAAGTTCTTTCAAGCCACCCAGATCCTTTTCACCAAAGCAAGTTAGTTCTTTTCGTTAAAATTTCTTATGCTCCAATCTGCATAGTTTTAAGTTTCAAGCATTGTATCCATGCTTGCCTCTGGGAAACTGATAATGTTCCTCAATATTCATTCTAAATTTACTGTGCCTTAATTTCAACGTTTTATGAGATTAAAATTAATCAGATTCACTTTTACATTTTAGGCAGGAAAATAAGAAGGGCAAACTCATAATATGCAAAATGAAACTTGAATCTTGCTATATTGAAGCAACTCTGCTTTCTCCCTTTTTGTTAAATTGCATATTTTATATGAGCATTCCCAAAGGAATAGCACAGAAAGACTTGAGAATAAATAAATGAAAGATGAGATGGATGTAAGTACTTCTCTTACCCCTGAGCAAGGCTTTCACATTGCAGTCAATTTGTGGACTAAAAGCCTGAAAAATCCCCAAAAGCTTTATAAGCATCAATAATATTTGCAATGATGTAAGCCAGAGGCAATGATCTAAATTCTGCAGTCCCTAATTGAATAAAACACCCATCTAAGTCAATAGGAATTGCAGTCAATTAAGCTGTAAGTATTTCAGGTTCTCAGCATTTTACATAATGTTACTACACGGCATCTACGAAAAGTTTTATTTGCACAGGGCAATGTTTGCAACATAGAAGCCTTTGTGAATGTAGTCAGGGCTGGAATAGTCACACACAGCCCAGGTGGTAGTTTCAGTCACCAACCCCCACCAGGTTAAGGCAGGATGTTCATTCATCCAGGCATTCTTCATCTTACATCTTCCAGGGGAAGATGTAAGGCTGCTTTGCTTTGTAGGCCTTGAGCAGTGAGGGAAGTCATGTTATAGGGGGTCTGAATTTGTCTCAAATTTTAAATAAAATGGTAAATAAAATTAAATCCTTATGAAATCTGATGTGCATGTCCATAGCCCACCAGAGAAATGTAATTTCTATAAACAAGTTAACCCAAGCTCTAGTCGCAGCTGTTAATAACTCACTGGTAAATGAGTGTGTGTGTGTGGCAGAGTCTTGTCACCTTATGGAAGAGTTTATAGTGTCCTTCCCTGTTACACTCTTACTCTGCTTTATCACCAGGCATAAGAAACAAGAGCCACACGTGCTGCCCCTGAAGAACCGCAGAGCAACGAGGGTCTGTCTGCAGCACTGGCTCTATAGATGTTTTGGGATCACTCCTGCTGCTGGGAAGGCGGGACTGTGGCTGCCAGAAACCGTTCGCATTGCACTGTGTCATGAGCCTCACAAAAGCATGTAATAATGCATGTAATGAGTCTCCAGAATCACGTTTGTGAGGCCTGGAGAATGTTTCTCTTTCCCAATGTGAACTACTGAGTCATCCTGTTCATGTGAGACAGACTTTATTCTCTTCCCAAAGAGCTCCTTTGAATCACTATTACCACCAGATAACAGATGTTGCTCTCCAGGAAAGTTTTTCATACAAGCTCTTATAATCATGGGGATTATTTCAGCTTGACCTTGTAACTACAATAGAAAAACAAGATGAACTGAGGGATCTCAGGGGGCTGTGTGCTGCACCACTTTGCATGTCTAAGTAACTAGGCCTTGAACAACATGAGTGCTCAAAACACTACACAAAGAGTAACAGAAAAATCCATAGTCTGATAAGGTAAATGCTACTTATTTCCAGCTTACATAGGGACAGAAACAAGCCCTGAAATGTTTAATGGACTTGTCTGACATCATACAGCAAATATGCAACAATTCAGGAATAAATGATGTAATATTCAAAAGCATCTAAGTCTCTTTGAAACTTGGAGCCTACAGATGTGCAATGAAACTCAAGTTAAATAATTTGAAAATAGGACTAAAAGTATAAATTGGAAGCTTCTAGTAAAGTGCTCTAAAATGCCCATCTTCTGTCAACCACTTCTGTTTTAAACCACAAGACATTTTCTAATTACTTTTTCAAGGTGAATCTTAACATGCACTTTAAAAGAGACATTGTAAGTGCTGTAATACATTCCAAATTTCAGTCTTTCCTAAACGTGCATGCTGCTGGTCAAGCAACAGTAACTCTTCTTCTGCATGCCTTTGTTGTGTTCCTGGATTGTAGCTTTGAATGATAAAGCACATTTTCACCTCTCTTTTTTTTCAAAAATGGCAGTAACCAACAGTTACATTTATATTGCAATTATTCCTGTACTTTCTGGTGCCAGTTTAACTAAGTTCATACAATTCAATTATACTCTAATGCCCCGAATACACACATATCATGATTTTGCATCAGAGTTTTGGAGTTACATCACAGAAGAAACAGAGCCATGCTTATTCACAGCAGCGGACAGTCAGGCCCAGGTAATGCAATAACAGCCTGGATTCCAAACAGCAGCAACAAAATACAAAATCATAGGGCTTTGGTTCGCTAAAAATGAATTAGTAAAGCTTTCATCTGATGGTCTCATTAATCACTGCAGCCACAAATTAAAACTCACAGTATTCCTGTGAGATACATATACAGAGAGATACTGTTCATTAAAAAAAACACAAAACAACCAACTGAAATGGTAATCTATGCCAGATCATGGATTGATGACATCTCTCAGATAAAATAATCTATCAGGTTTTGGGAGAATTGACCTCTAACAGCAAAGGCCACAGCTCAGGCTGAGCTGTCCAGCACAGCGAGAGTACTAATACTGTTATCAATAGTGATTTGCTTTGTCATACACTATGTTTAGAAAATATCATTCACTCAATTATTATTAACCTTCATTTGCTTACTGTTTCTCAAGGGATGATGAGTTTGAACTACTGAATGTTTTTATACATTCTTGCATTTATCCAGCATGTCTCAGTCTTTCCAGGACAAGCACTGGAAATGTTGGATAAGCTTCTCTTTTGCCATCCTGACACGTTTTCCCATTCACAAGTATTTCCTTGGTTTTCAGCCTGCCCCATACTTTCCCATCCTGGTCTGAAGCTTGACTTTTTGTCAGATTGTGCTGTTAATTATTCCTCTTGTTTTCTATGTATTCAAAAGTACAGAATTCACAACTCTGGTTTCTAGCAACAGACCCAGCATTAAAAGGGTCAAATTGCTGAACAGCACTTACAGTGTTTGCCTGTGACACAGTGTATCTCAAGCTTTAATGTCTGTCTGTCCAACCCATCCTCCCCAAATTACCACCTGCATGATGGACTCACTGAGATGCTCCACGAATCCCATTTCTTCCTAGCCTGCTCCCTGGGGCTCTCTACCACTTAGTTTACTGCACTCCCAGTATAAATGGCAAAACTCCTTGGTTCCACCCAGCCTTAGTGCTCTCCTTCATTACTGCCTGCTGTGTGCCTCTGCATCACTCCTCACAGCCACAAATACCTTGCCCTAATTGTTGACACAGTTATACTGTGAAAATTCACAATGCAGGCTCATCCCTTCTCCTCCTTTCAGCTTCTCTCTCTCTCTCTCTATCCCACTGTCTGAAAGTAAATGCTATTCTCTGCATAATACAGCCATGGAGCATTTTCAAGTTGGAAAGAGAGATACGGAAACAGAAAGACAGGGAAAAGGTAGACAGAAAGATAAAGACTCAGACTTGCTACCCATCATCTTCTCCAGAAAGCTTTACCTCTGAATCTCTCATTTGAAAACCTGCTTTACTAATTAACATGCCTTATCTAGCTGTCATCATGTTATTTTTCTGGCACAAGACATCACCTAGAATAATACAAAATTATTGTTCTGTAGTTTTGCTTCCCAGATTACTAAAAATGGTGGAATTTTATGGAATGCTGATAAACATTAGATAATGGTATATTTTCTTTGAGCTTTCTGATTTTTTTTCCCCTACAGCATTAAGCATTTAATATTATTTATATCTTAAACTGCTAAAAAGTGATATCCAGCACACAGATGTCAAAAACCAGTAACAATTTTTAGAAAGAGGAAACAGGTCTACTTTCTGAACAAACATATTTTCTCAACATCTTTTTATGATGAAAAGATCATTTTCACCTCAGACTTTAAAAATTGTCATTCTGAATTCTCTGCTCTCTCATACATACACATCCAGACTCACTGCTGTGCTCCAGTTGTTTTGATAATGCAAAGCTATCATAAGCACATCTGAATGTATCATAACATCTAAAACTGAGTAACTGGAATTTGCCATGCTAAATTAAATGCCCCAATGCATTTTTCTACTGGGGAAAAATGTGAGTCAAAATTACATTCTGCATGTATTTGCAGTGAGCAGGAAATGGAGTGAAATAAATGTGTGCTTTATTCTGGTTAATATATGTCGTGCCCATGAGGACACATCCATTGCCAGGATGTGAAGCACATGTGTAGGTGCACATATAATATGCAGCAAATAGTAATTTTGATGAGACAGTTACTAATTTGAACTTTGATACCTTAGCAATTCTACCGAAAAACAATACAACCACCTCATCAATTGTCCCTTTCTCCCAGGAAGCCATCACACAAATGAGGAGATGTACAAACAAACATGCTTGGCACTCAGAATAATTCTAATGTGGGTTATTTAAAACAACAACAAAAAAACCCTGAAACCATCCCAAACCAACCACTTCACTCATATATGCCATAACCCAGACTACATGTAAACACTTCATAGAAACTTCTGAGGTCATTGGGAACTTCTGAATAGATTTTTTTTTGCCTCCTTTCTCATGTATTGTTTAGGTGTCCTCACATTCAAAAGAACAAAATCTGGACCCATTCTGCGAGGCAGTTACCACCACCAGCTTACACTACTGATGCCAGTTCCAGAAAAAATGTTTGCAGTCTGGAGGCTCTATTTTCTCATTTTCCATGGGTGAGCAAAGAGCCTATGAGCCTGCTAGTGGCTATTCAATAGACAAAATTTTAAAAAAACAGAGTTCAACATCTTCAGCATCCTACGGGACAGGACTCCACTCTGGATTTTCAGTTTCCAGTTGATGTGGCCTATTCTATACATACAATACAATGAAGACTATTCAGAACTTCCCATTTGCCTGAGAGGCAACCACGGTTAATGCTCTAAAATCTGCATTACAACACTCTGTGGGTTTCTTGTTTTTAATTCTTCTGAAAATATTTTGGGGATGAGTGGATGTATATGGTGATTATAGTAGTGAGAAAGGCTGTGGGATTCATAATTACAAAGAGAATAAAATCCTGACCTGCTGTATATGCAGCACTACTAAGATTTCATTTCTCAAATTAGGCAAAACCTCTCTGCTATTACTAACTTCAAGGTCAACTACACATGTAACAACAACAACAACAGTAATGGTGTTTTGAATAAATGCAGACAGGACTGTTAATAAAATAGAAAAGAAAAATCCTCACTTACCTCAATAGTTGTAAGCTGCTATTTCATACTCTGTAAACTTTCCCTCCCTACTAACTAAACAAAAGTTTTGCAATCCTGATGCTAGAATAGCTCTCAAACACATACTGCAGAATACCAAAAAAGAGAAAGCCTATGTTGTCCTTACTAGCAGGCATCTCTCCAGGGATGATTGGTCATTACCCTGGCAACCCTCACAAATGGCAAATGACGTAAAGAGAGTGGGAAAAAAAGGCACTGAGAGCAGAAAGCACTATATGCATTATAGATAGTTCTGGGAATCCATGCTCATATATGCATTAAATGGCTTCAGAGGAGCACAGGGATCTTCCATTTTGCAGAGCTGCCTGCTGAGGTGAATAAGAAACTTTCTCATTTTTCCCTTAATCAAAGCATTGGGAGTATCTCTAAGTCTTTAATTGAAGCAAATTGGGGTTTGATTATTTTAATAACTCAGACATTGTGTTTATTCTCTTTTCTTTTTTTTCCAATTCTGTTAGAATTTCCCATTAAAACAGCTCACAGACATATTCAGACAAGTGGATGTATTTTTTCATAATTCCTTTTCACTTTATTTATTGTTATGTAAAGTTACTTATTATTGCATTTATTCACATTATCTCTCATATCCTTATTTTTCCCTAACAATGCATTTGCACAAATTGTATAGGAGTTCTTTTGTATCAATAAATACATTAGCAGTTGAATTTAGTGTTACTGATAACTATGCCTAAAGAAGATGTGATTCTAGACAAACACCAGAAAACAAATTAAAAAGCATTTTGCTATTTTTTCACGGCATGATCACAGTGAATCTAACCACACTATGATCTGTCTGTCACAGAGAAAGATAAATTTGGGTGTGGTTAATTCCTCCACAATTAGATGGAAAAAATCACAAGTAAGATAAAAAGGAAATCTGCTTTGAGATTCTTTAGCATCTGCACCAGTCTACCATTAAGCAAAACTAAAGGAATTCTGTGTATGAAACCCAAGAAAAGCACCTTCCACCCCCACTTGCATATGTTACCAATTACAAGTCAAGATCAGGCATCCTTTACTCACTCTTTAGACCTCAGGATTTCTGGATTCCTAAATTCACAAAATCCAAATTTCACAGAGCATACTGTGAAAGCATTACCACTCAGATCATTTTAGTAACCTAAAGGAAAGGACACAATTCTCTGAAATAAGAACTCATTCTGAAGTAAGTGAGCCGAGGTGGCTGCTCTAACCACTTAGCTATTATGTAAAGTTGGGTGGGAATGGTTCTACCATGACAAGTGAATTTCCTGCTGAACTGATGAAAACACATTAGATGTATTTGAACTCTGCCCCACTTCAAACCTGAAATGAAATAAAAGTAACCAGTGGCTGCAAATAGGATATTTCTGTACCTGACTGCCTCAATCAAATTAGTTACAACTCTGTGGAGTAAATTTAACACTCATTGAAATTCAGATGCATTCAAATTTAGGTGTCCTTGACAAAGAGGATAGATGAGCTTGAGACGCCCAGCTTGTTCACACAAGAATAAAGGCAAGAAACCTTGCCAATACCTAAGTTAAAAGATTACATCCAGGTCCTCCAAAAGTAAACAAAGTATAAGGGTAGGAAGTATCAGTGTATTAAGCACAGTGAGCACATTTCCACCAAAGAGATCCTGTTAAAAATATGACTTCCTAAGTGCAACAGAAGGAAGACTCTGAACTGTAATTGTAGAGAGCAGTACATGCACTACTTCACCAAATAACAGGAAAAGAGGTATCTTCACTCACTTCTTCTACCTTTTTCCAGTCAGTGTTAGATCTATACTAAATCAACAGCTACCTGAGAGAAAACATAACTAGACCAACAACAACCCCTGACTGTCCTCACAACTAGGACAGTGAGCTGAGGTTTCAGGAGACCCAAGTCATTTAGCTCAGCTGCACTCCCAGCTGGCTGAGCTCTCACTAAATGTTTCCCCAGCTGTACAAAGACTCAAACTCCTTTAGAAAGAGCTTTCAGTGCTATTGCTGAAAAGGCTCAGTTTTTATTATTTTAAAAATCTACTATCCCATTGCAATCAGGAAGAGGGCATTACACTTGTGTCATGACAATTTTCCAAAAAGGCTGAATGAGCCATTGGAAGTGACTGAATTTTATGACCAAACAAGTAAGGAACAGAAAGGATATTCAAATTATAATGATCCATTAGGTGTCCATTATTCATTTGCTGAAGACAACTCATTTTTAATTATTTAAACTCTGGCAACATCGTGCTAGCAAATGTTCTGCTGGGTTATAATTGACAAATGTCTTGATCTGAGCAAAGTGAAATCTAAGTATAACATTGCCACTGACATTGTAATTTTTCCTGACATAAGGACAAGCCCTATTTTGTGTTCAGATACCACAAAAGGCAGTATGTGTATGGTCAATGCAAGCTCTATGTTCCCATAAATCTTCCCTTTGATGATCCAAATCTAAGCTTCTAATTTTTTCACAATTACTCTTCGCAGAAATTTAGATCCAACTATAAATTTTCCACATACTATCACAACTGAACAAAAACTTTACCGTCAGTGTTCCCAAATGTGCTTTTGTAAGAACAAATGTCATCTGTCATGGACATATTTTGCATGAAATGTTATTAGATAGAAGACCAGAAATTATTTAAGTATACAAAAGTTTTCTGTGTTTTTTCAAGTATATGGTCTTAAAACCTTCATCATTCTATATCATAACAAGGCCTATAAACTAGCCTGTGTTTCAGCATGTGAGGTTGACTGGTGAATGTTCTAGGCAGCACAACGAGGACAAATCCAATTAATAAAAGGGGAGAAGGGGAAGACACTGGAGCAGGGCTGCAGTCAGGAAACAAGATTTCTAATGGAGTCTTAGAAAGATGCACCAAGACAGAAGCTTACACTCATTTTGTGACATTGTGTCATGCTGCTGAGTCTAGCATATGGAGTGCCCAAAGGAAAATAGGGTTGCCAATCCTTAAAGGATCCTTTCTATACACTGATATAATTTGCCAACACATTAGCAAATTAAATTAAAAATTCATCAGTATGTTAAAAAAGACTGTAGACAGGAATCATTCGATAAGTAAGTTATTACTGATTTTATCCTAAGTGATTCAACCTAGAAAAGGATCAGCTCACTCAAGGGAGTGGGAATCAAAAGTCTGCAGCATTTTTCTGGCTCAACCATTTAAATGTTTGTGAAATGAATCCTGTTGCAGAATCCACCCACTTAAACATGCCTGTAGTCACCTGGTATAAAGGACAATCACACCTTCTCCATACTTCCAAATTCTATCTTTCCTCTTAGGTGTGTCTACTCCAATCTGGTTTTCAGCTGGAGAAAGCAAGCTCAGCTTTAGCAGGCCCAGTGTCCTTTATGTCACAGAGTAACAGAAAAAACCCCTAAACCTATCAGAACATATTATTTCTCTAAAGGCCATTACACTGTCATATCATGTAAACATCAAAGGGGCGAATGATGTTTTTTGTTTCCCAGGCTATGGACATGATTCTGAACAACACGCTGTTGAGGAAGCACAATACATTTTTCTCCTTTCTCTGTCCTTCACAAGGACAGATGTGTGCCTTGTCAGATGATGCCAACCCCATTGATAGTGTCCTTGTGCTTCTCCATTAGCAATATTGCAGCTCAACCAGCTGATGTCAAGGGTGTTTGTGCTGGAAGATAACAACATCCCTTAGGAGCAAAAACTATTGCCTTTCAGCATTCTCTGGCTTTCTCATGATTTAGCTTTATCTGGGAACATTATTACAGTGAAATTCAGTGAGATAAAACAAGGACTAGAAAGTACTGACATTCAGAAAACCCAAACATCTATGACCACACTGTTGTTAGTATCCTTCAGTACTCCATTTTAATCAAATTCATAGATACAGTCTGCATTTTAACACCAGCAATTCATTACTCTCACTCCATCTCTTTTCCAGTTCCCACATTTGTCAGCTAGCACCTTAGTGACTTGCATCAATCTCTCCCGACTTCATAAACTAGATGTCAAAATACTCCAACAGGTGACAACCACCATAGCTGGGGAACCCTGGGGCAGGAAAACTGGAGTAGTTCTGATCAGGGAGGACAACAGCAAGTCCAACTATTCCAACGCAAGACAGGGCAAGGTCAGACATGCTGGTGACACCTGCAGTCTCTGCTGACTTACTCTCAGAGCCTGTGGCTCAGATTAACCACCAGCTACTGAGCCAACAAAACCACGGTCCTGGCAGGTGCCGCAGCTTCAGGATCCACACGGCACAAGAACTTGGGGAAAGCAGCACAGATCTGCAGTGTCCAGGACTGGTTCTCCCTGTGCTGTCACCAGCAAGAACCAAAGTGCTCACAGACACTTAGAGAAACTGTGTCTACAGCTTTGTTTAAGGCAGATCTAAACAAGCCATTGAAAACAAGCAGCTTCTGAAAAATGGAGCTTTAAAGGGCCTGGTTTCCTCCAGCTGTGTTTCATGTTTGGATTCCTTTGTGTGTCTCAAAAAAGCAAAAATTTCTGATCAAAGCTCTTACTAGGATAAAGATATTCATGCAGTCTGTGTTCTAGACAGATTTTCTGTTGTCAGCCAATATAATACAGCTTATGCTGCAACCTTATCATCTGTGGAAGTAATCAACAAGGTAGCATAAGCTCCGTTTCCTAAAAGCACTAGTTTAAAAATACCTGAGACTTGCTTAGTTCTCCCTACTACAAGCATCCCTCCGTGCTAGACAGTTTTCTATCTCTATTTTTGTTGATTGTTCAAAGAAAACAAGTAAGGTTCAAGCAATTCATAAACGCAAAACACCAAGACTGTCATGGGGTGGTGCTCTTACATGCTGTTAATGTCCTGTGAGAAACAACATCCCTGACCACAGTCCCAGTCGTTATTCCCTATGCCATAGCTAATTTTCTGTGAAGGAGTGAATCATGAAGACTACTCACACACATAAGCTGACATTATCAGGACTCGAGGGAAATTCATCATCTGCAGATCTTATCAGGTTTAACACTGTACCACATCTTTTCCTGACAACACCTGGAAACACTCATTCCTCTCAATCTCATTGCAAGGAAGTTGCCTCGGGCCCGATGCACCTCTTGGAGACAATTCTGCTGCACTGAAATAAAAGACACTGTGCCAGTGTGATGAGAGAGAACAATCAGACTCCAAGATAATCATGTAAGTGGAAGAAAAAGGGATTAAAAATGTGCATGTGATATAAAAATCAGAATTCCTACATTCATTATAAAAAATGCCATGAACTTATCTGTTACAACAATTTCAAATAATCCTCAAATTATAAACATCAAACAATGCAAAGATCTTATTTACCATCCCAATGACTCTTTAAAATGGAGTATATTAATACAGATGTGTGTTGATGCTGTAATTCAGCAGCTAATACTTTTGAACAGCTGTAGCATGACTTCCCAAGAATACAGATCTTCTGTGAATAAATATTCAGATAAAGCACTGCAATCCTAAGAGTCCCTCTATAAATTGATATCTCCTCAATAAAAGCACATCCTTTTCCAGATCACACCTCTTGCTGCAGTGCAATTGCACTGCTCTACATACTCATTTTGGATGACAAAGTACATGTGTCATAGCAATGACCTGAATGAATTCAGGAAAGAAGTGACAATCTCTTTGCAAACATGTCTATCCAGCTAATGCACTATTGTTTTTCCACACTACTGATATTTATAGGTATTACTATATTTAGTGCCTCACTACCTCACTATATTTAGTCTCCTCACTACCTATATTTATAGATACTACTATAATTAATTTTATAACATTTTTTGTTGTTGTTGTTGTCACACAATAATACATAAATACAAAAAAACAAGACAATACTTTTATTTTTGAAGCCAAATAGAAATAATACTGCTCTAATTTGTATTCCAAAACTTGCTGCATTATATGGAGTGCCAGTGTCTCTGCCCCTTGCTCTGTCTGTACTCTCTCCTGGTGGCAGAGCAAATGTTGCAGTTACATCAAAACCTTCCCTGCACATTCCAGATACCAAGTGAAAACAGCTTTTTACAGTAAAGCCCTTTTGGATTCCTTACCCCTGGCTGCACAGAGCAATGGCTTTTTGCTGCACGGCATCACAGTTTGAAAATGCTACTGAGGCAACACAGCACCTCCTGCAAAGTTGGGAATAGGGATTTGAACCTTGTGAGGCTGAAGGCAGAGCATCTGACCAAGAAACAGGAGATTGGTACTACATGCTACCTGCTCAGCAAATTCCCTGTGTAGCAGTGGGAAGCGCGGTGGCTCAACATGCCTCATTAATGGCAGGGCTCAGCTGACACAAAGATCTTCTGTTTATCAGGTTACACTTGATCCCAGCTGTAAGGAGCTTTGTTTCTGCAGATGAGAGGTACTGAGCCAGGTCAGAGGTGGCCCAGCTGCCAAGCAAATAAGCCCTGCAAGAATCCAAAGCGACTACAGACCAAGCACTAAGCCTGAAACAGTGAGTTCTGCCAGATCTGAGCCAAGTGAGACATACGTACACAAGAGACTCACTTGAGAGGGGCAGTACAGGCACACTTCAGTTCTGGCCAGGGCTGGCTCAACCCAGGAAACCTACTACCTCAGAACCAGTTCCAGGCAAATACTGCTGTACATTGCTGATCAAATCTGGCTCTGTAAATCCATACTCTGACTGAGCTAAATAAGAAAAGGGTCTGGATGCTCCTAATTTAGTTTCACAGGAACCACTTATGGTTCAGAGCTATAAAGCAGCACTAATATTATGTGAGGTTTTTTTCCCATTCTCTGGTGTATCCTAGCCACTATTATTCCAGCCAGTCAGATGGAATCTCAGCATGCCCTCTGAAAAATAGTCAGGCCATCCATTGGTGATGGAAAGTTGACTGTGTATTAATGGCAAGCACCATCACATCTTCCTTCAACCATGTCCTAAGATAAGAGTGAATCATGGGTCTTTTACAAAAGGACTCATGAACACACCGGCTCCAAAAGAAGAATCTGAAACACATAACCCCAGGACTGCCTTGCTGGAGTCACAGAGAGATTTCAGACACATCTCTCCTCAGCACTTTGAACTGCTAAGCCCAAACAGCCTGGTGGTTAACAGTGGTTACCCAGGTTTAAGGTGTCTGTCTTTAGTACATTTTATATGAAACATAATTCAGTGCTTGAACTTCAGTCTGAGCTAAGAACCCAAATGTCATTATGCCAATGTTGAGGCCCCTTAGAGAGGTTTGGCATTTAGTTTTTCTTCTTGCTCTTTCTCTGCAGAAGGAGAATGCCAGAGCATTTATACTCACAGCATCCCTGTAAGGAAGGGAAGTATTTAAATTGACTAAGTACCCAAGTATTTTAGCAAAGAAAGTGGAAAGCTGAGAGGTCATACAAAGTTCTTGAGTGAATGAGTATTAATGATTATTTTGCTTCTTTATCTACAGATGCTTTCTTAGTTCACACAAACATTTAAGACCTCATCGGAAAATAAGAAAAATAAAACCTTTAACATGCATTTTGCAATCAAGAAACAAGGAGGAACACAGACATTATGAATAAGCCATTGTCATAGCCAGTCTGCTGGCACTGCAGTCTGGGGAGTCTGACTGGCAGTTGTATGGCACTGCTCAAAAGCAACAGGCCATCAACCACCCCTTGGGGAAGTGCAGCTTGTTGAGAAACAAAAAATCATTCTGTTCCGTTTTGGCTTCACATATACATCACTTTCTACATTTTTTTATGTTACCAAAAAGGTGAATGCACTTGTTTGAAACAATTACATCCTAATGAAGTTTTAAAAACCTCAAAGCAATAATTAGGAAATTTCAGCTTCTCCAGACCATCACTGATGAAATTAGTTTTGCTTGTAAGTAAGCATCGCCATTTGGTGTCTTGGTTCATGCTTCACTTTTCAAATGATTCTTCTCTTTATTCCTGCAGACAGTTTATGCTAGTGTGTCCTGGTTTAAGACAAAATTCAGAGGGAGGAAAAAAAAAAATCCTCTGAATAGAAAGCCCTCCCCCAACCAGGTTCAGGAAAAAAAGAAGTATTTCCTCGGAGGAAAGTGAAGAAGATACAAAAGTATTTATTTACCAAACACACAGGAAAAGAATAATAATGCTAAATAATAAAATCTCTCGCTGCGGAGAGAAAACTTGGAAGATTTTAGAGTGCTTCTGTGGGTGTGGTCTCTCTGCCGTGTCGGTGTGGGGCACCCTCCCCCCCCAGGGCGGTGGAAGGCGTCCCAGTGAGGTCCCGATGTTCTGGTGTTGCGAACAAGTCCAGAAGAGAGGAAGAAGAAACCAAAGTCCCAGGAAAACACAGGAGTTCAACTCTCTGTCTCTCTCCGAAGAAACAGAGCCGAGAACTGCCTGGAAAGCCAGAAGAGAAGGGTGCTTCCTCCCCCCTCTCTCCTGCAGCACCAACAGCAGCAGCAGAACAGAGAGTAGTGACCCTGAAACACAGACCTGCTTTGAAAAAATTCCTCTGGCTCGTTTTTTCCTTTCTCTCCCCTCTCGGGCTCAGTTTAAATGCACAGAAAGGCATAAGATTCATTTTTCTGGCATAGAGTAGGCGCTACGTGATACATCATAAAGTCACCCCAAAACATAATGGCATACTCTAGAGTGGCTATATACAATGTCCCATACAGTAAACAGGTATGGGATATTCCCATGAAAAGCACATAGTTTGCATTATACCTGCACCTGCAACTCCTGCCAAGGTATACAGCCATTTGTACCAATATGGGAACCTAGATAAAATGNAGAGGAAGAAGAAACCAAAGTCCCAGGAAAACACAGGAGTTCAACTCTCTGTCTCTCTCCGAAGAAACAGAGCCGAGAGCTGCCTGGAAAGCCAGAAGAGAAGGGTGCTTCCTCCCCCCTCTCTCCTGCAGCACCAACAGCAACAGAAGAACAGAGAGGAGTAGTGACCTTGAAACACAGACCTGCTTTGAAAAAATTCCTCTGGCTCGTTTTTTCCTTTCTCTCCCCTCTCGGGCTCAGTTTAAATGCACAGAAAGGCACAAGATTCATTTTTTCTGGCATAGAGTAGGCACTACGTGATACATCATAAAGTCACCCCAAAACATAATGGCATACTCTAGAGTTGCTATATACAATGTCCCATACAGTAAACAGGTATGGGATATTCCCATGGAAAGCACATAGTTTGCATTATACCTGCACCTGCAACTCCTGCCAAGGTATACAGCCATTTGTACCAATATGGGAACCTAGATAAAATGCATTCATTGTTTCTATCTACTTTGGTTTTATAATCCTTGCATCTGAGGAAACTGAGCAGAAATACTTTTAAAAAAACCCCTAGCATCTGAGTAAGTTATGGACAGTGACAAAACTCTGGATTTCACCTGCTCTTATGCAAACGTAGGATGATGTGCAGGAATTCACTGAAACCACCTGAAATTTGCAATTCTTTAAGCAAGGCTGGACTCTGCTCGAACCTTGTAGGGTTATCCATAATGCTGCAAAGCAAAGCCACTGCAAAATGTTACCAAACCACAGCCCAGATGCCCTACACACTTTCCACTGATGGAAATGCCTATGGAAGTGCAAGAAAAGTAAGACCTATAGAACTGTCTGTCTAAATTTCCTTCCACTTATCCTCCAGGTTTCTTGAGGATTACACAGATTTGGCTTTATTTCCTTATGCTTGTCAAATCATAAGGTTTCTAAATCCCAGGACAATTTCCAGTTCACGTTACCTTTCAGTTCTCACTGTCAGTAAAGGTGAGTCAAGGCCAGGCACATCCTCTCTCCATGTCTCACACAGCCACAATCCTCTGCACTCTGGCACACATTTCCTGATAGCATCATCTGGAATTCTTCTGTACTGAAGATATACTGAAGAAACATAAAGCAGCAGAATGCAGATCAGTCATAAGCAGCTCCTGTGCAGAGACCAGGATCTGGTTTAAATGTCAATTATCACACCAATACTGTGAATCATTACTACAAAATAAAGTACAAGCAAGAGCTAAAGGAAGATTCTCTGGCATTACAATTCAAAATTTTCTAAACTGCTTTTCCCATCTGCAATTCATTCCTCCTCCTCCAACAACTCTACCCTGAATATTAGTGCCACATACTGGAAATCATGATAACATACTAACTTTAAAAGATTTCATAATAAAAAACTGAAGTGCACTGACTTTATGATGTATAGCTAATGAAACTGCAGGATTTTTCTTCCTAATGCTAACATCTGTATGTTGTATTGTTCTATAACTTACATAATCCACTCAGCTGATTGTCTCTTACTGTTGGATTTTACTATTTTTCCTATGTTTTGACACCCTCCTCTTTAAAGGGGAACTGCTGGTCACCAGCACAACGTTCAATGCAGCATATTGGGAGCTGCAGTCCAAACACACACATCTGGGTTGCTTTACACCTTCACTAAAGTTTACTGGGATTTGTAACAATTTTTCTATTCTGAACAACTTTACAAACTTCATGAATAAAACTACTGGGTACACCAAAAGTCATTTTTTTCTTTCTTCTTACCTCCCTGATTAAATTCAGTGTAAGTAAGGAGATATACTTTAAACTTAGACAAAAAGCAAAGCTTCATAGAAAGTTCTGAACTCCCTACCAAAATAAAACAAAATGAGACTCACATGACTAATATTTATCTTATGATGAAAATTTAAGAAATACCTTTTTTATTATTTACAATCCAATAATTAATTGCTATTAGGATCACTATGATATGTAACATTTCATAGGCAAATGTAAAGGTAATAAATATGATATTCTATTATGCTGACTAAATCTAATCACTTGGACATTCTTGTTACCATATTAATAATAAGAAATAGACTATATAGCTTATGTGAACTTTAAGACACTCAGCTCCTCAACCTCTCCATAAAAACCAACCTCATATAAGAATTCACAAAGATGCACACCAGGAACACTTGCCTTTTAATAAAATTTCTCCATTCTCCAGTTAAAATTTTAGTCTTCTCTAAAGCTAACTACTGGTTATTCATTTCCTTTAATTCCTACAACTTCATGAGTTCCCCTCTCTGACTGCTCTGGCTGAACACCAGGTTTGCCTGAGCTCTCTGACACCACACAAGGCCATATGAAATCCTAATTACAAATTCAGCTGCGAAACTTGCAGCTGAGCTGGCAAATCTGAACTGCCCAGCTCTGCACACACATCAACCTCAGGGACCACAGGCTGTGCCTCAAGCGAGAAAGGAACAACATGAGGTGGGGATATCAGATATACTTCAAAAGCATTTCTCAGTCGAAGAGCCCAACAGGGCAGTGACAGCAGCAGTGGAATTACAGAATCAGTAAGGTTGGAAGACACCTCTGAGATCATCGAGTCCAACCTATGATCAAACACCACCGTGTCAACCAGACCTAAACCTTCCCTGGCACAGCTTTTGGCTGTGTCCTCTCATCCTGTCACTTGTTGCCTGACCCCCACCTGGCCGTATCCTCCTTTCACGTAGGACTCGAGGAGGATCCAATTGCAGCAGCTCCTTTCCACCACTCTGCCCCAGCAGCTCTGGACTCATCCCACTGCCCATGCAGCAGCCAGCCCACCCTGTGAGCCCTCAGGATTCACAAGGCACCTTTCCCCACTCCGCTGAACCCAGCAGCCTTCTCTATACCCAGCTCCACCGCTCTGGTGTTGAGCAAGAGGACAAGAGGCAACGGGCAGAAACTAATGCACAGGAAGTTCTACCTGAAGACGAGGAAGAACTTATTTACTATGCAGGTGACCGTGTACTGGAGCAGGTTGCCCAGAGGGTGTGGAGTCTCCCTCACTGGAGATATCCCAGAGCCGTCTGGACGTAGTCCTATGCCACGTGCTCTGGGACGATCCCGCTGGAGCAGGGAGGTGGAACCAGGTGGTCCACAGTGCTCCCGTCCACCGATTCTGCGATTTTGTTAGTCCCCCCGTACCGTCCCCCCTCACCTGCGCCCTCCACTCATCCCTCACCCCTCCCGCCTCCTCTCCCCTCGCTCCGTCCCGCCCCTCCCGTCCCGCGTCCGCCGCTCCCCTCACACCGCCCTCCGCTCGCTTCCCTGCCCGCCTTCCGCGTCCCGCCCCAGGATTGGCTGCCTGCGGCATAGCCCCGCCTCCCGCCGGCCGCGATTGGCCCGTTGTGCCCGCGCGGCACTGCCAT
>WEIV01005339.1:66153-81963 GCA_013390005.1 Calyptomena viridis
CCCGCGAGGCGGCGCGTGCGGATCCCGCGGGCGCTTCTCGCCTCCCTCAGCCCGGCCCGGAGCCCTCCCGGCCCCTCCGTGTCCCACGCGTGAGGAACAGGCGGCGGCGGCCGGAGGGCCTTGTTATGTCCCTCTCGGCCGAAGTGCCTCCCCCGGGGACCGGCCGGGCCGCGGCCTTGGGCAGGATTAGCAACGCCGGGTCCGCACAAAGTCCCCGCGCTGTGGGAGCCCCCCCGTGAGCTCTGGCGTTCGGGGCTTGGTTTCAGACAGGTTTTTGCTTCAGGGAGTGCAGAGATCAGCGGGGATCGGGGCCCGCAGGGATGAGGGCGCTTCGTTACGTGCTCCCTTCACTCGTACAGTCGCTGTTTTCAGTCCCACCTTGCCAATCCTGGTCCTTCCCGGGAGGTCTGGGCTCGCCTGGCTTCGTGTGACTGTTAATTAGAACGTTTTGAAAGCTTTATCTTGTGATCTGTTCAGATGTGACTACGCTCTCCCTCGTCAGTTAAAACTCCCCTTTCACTTACGCGAAAGAAGGGATCGCAGCGCTCCGGTTAAAGCCTGTCTGCCGTCTTCCAATAGCTGCGGTAACCGGAGTTCTGGATAGAGGAGTTTATTCTTGACTTGATGCCTCGACTTGCTTTTCTTCTTTTGCAAGCAAAGCAGGCAGTGGGCGGGGAAAGGTCAGGATTGCAGAAGAATGTAATAACCGTTCGCTGTCTCTGTATTAACAATCTTTTCAGATGAAGTTGGGGCTCTGGTTTTTGACATTGGCTCGTACACTGTCAGAGCAGGCTATGCAGGCGAGGACTGCCCGAAGGTGAGATCTGTGTGCTTCGATGGAAATAAAACATGAATTTATGCCTTGAGTCTCATTTGTGAGTTACAGTTTTTCAGAATACACTGGGTTCTGACTATTGTATAAGGAAAGCTCTCAATATGTGAGGAAAAAACCAACATCCAAAGTATTATTAATCCTCATATAGTGCTTGCCTTTTGCCTTACAGGTCGATTTTCCGACAGCCATTGGTGTGGTGCTGGAAAGGGACAATGGCAGCACTCTGATGGAGATAGATGGTGACAAAGGCAAACAAGGGGGCCCGACTTATTACATAGACACCAATGCCCTGAGAGTCCCAAGGGAGAATATGGAGGCCATTTCACCTTTAAAAAATGGAATGAGTATGGTGCTCTGTCTTTTTCTGCCTGATTTTACAATAGCGTTGCCAGGCTGCAGGTCATAGCTTTCATGTCAACAGATGCTATGTAAGGCATCAGAAGGTGTAATAACAGATACCTGGTTTACAAATTGCATGGAATATGGTTGGCTTTCACTGTTAGTGGACTTTCAGCATGATTCTTGAGATCATGATGGTTACAGAGGACGAGAATTCTGCAGAGCTGTTACAGGAGGTATTTGTCTGCTGAGGACAGCTTTTGACTAAGAGCTCTGTGCAAAAAAAAAAAAAAAAGTTGGGAAACCTTTATGTATTTAAGAAATGAAACAAAACTTAGAGGTAACTAATCTGCTTGCCTCAATCTTGTTACAGTTGAAGACTGGGATAGTTTCCAGGCAATTTTGGATCACACTTACAAGATGCATATTAAATCTGAAGCAAGTTTGCATCCTGTCCTTATGTCTGAAGCACCAGTGAGTAAAAACAGCTTTATGTTTTGATGTCTTTTTGCTGACTCTACAAACATTAACCTTGGATAAGTCTGACATTGGCTTTTAGGTGACAAGTTTTGAAATTTAGCTTCAGAAATGACAATTTTAAAATATTTAGCCATGTTCTGGAAAATGTCTAAAGTATGCTAATTTTATGAGTTGTATTAGAAAAGATTTGCAATATCCTATTGTTTCTTACTTACTAAAAAGAAACCAAGATTTCAAATTAAAAAGAAATTTTACTGCCTAGAATAAAAGGAAAAAGATGTTTGGATATCTTATATATAAATTACACTTAATAAAATGCCATTGAAAATCTGTTGCTTCATTTAGCCTTACAACTTCTATTACGTGACACAGAATAACATTTATAATGGAGAAATTTTAATTATTCTGTCTTTGTTTCTGTAAGTGGTCCTGTAAGGCAACTGAAGTGGATTAATACAAATTTCTGGGAAAACCAATGGACAAGGTTTCTGTCGTTTAATAATGTTCAGCATTTGAGGGGCAGATCTTGAAGTCAGAGTAGAAAAGGTAGAAATGCCATAAACAAGTTACGTCTTTCTTTAATAAAATCTTGTGTTGAATTGCAGCTTGTGCAGTGTGGATGAACTTGCAATGGCTGTTTCATATTTGATGGCTCAGTGGGAGTCTGAATAGAGGTTTCCATTAACAATCTCCTTACAGACAATCTTTATCCTATTGGCTTGGAAAAGGCCAAACATTTCCAGTAATCTGTTGAATACTTGAGATATGTCCTGGCTTAATCACAGCTATAGTAGAACTGTAGACAGATGCCTTGGAAACTGGAAAATCTGGACTTATTTTTCTTCCCAGTGGGCAAGTTACTTCATGTAGCTTTCCCCTCGTAAAAGGGCATGGTACGTGTTTTAGAGAGTTCTTTGAGAGACTGATACTAGAAGAGCTGGAGAAGTGTAAAGAAATCTCTATTCTAACAGGAAACGTGTGTATCGCTTTTGTGTGATAGATAAGCATTAATTTATTGTAGTATAATTGGAATAAAAAAGTTTCTAAAGAAGTAAATTACTAGAAATTTGTCTCAATGGAATTTTCGTCTGATTTGAAACTGTCTACAATTTTTCTAATTACTTCTTTATTGTGTTAGCAAACTTCTAGTATGCAAACACATTTTCCTTTTGGTCTCTTATTTGTGGTTTGGGTTTATTATTTTTTAGTGGAATACTAGAGCAAAGCGTGAAAAACTGACGGAGTTGATGTTTGAACACTACAACATCCCTGCTTTTTTCCTGTGTAAAACTGCAGTTCTAACAGCGTATCCTTCAAAATGTTTCACTGCACAGTTTTTCTTTTTCCCCCCTCAGGAAATTATGGAAAGCTTATTCTAGGCAATTCTGAGTATAACAGCATGTCTAACTTCTTTCAAATTGATTTTTCCATAAACATATAAGGAGGAAGTAAACAAATTCCATTTCTCAACTTTAAAACATTAGAGCTCGTTTTTGAAGTTCTCCCAATCTGACTGTTTTTCTTGGAGGCCAAGTCTTTATTTTATTTTTTTTTTTCCACTGTATACCATGGATAAGAATATTACAGACCTGAATTGGTGTTGTCCATACTACTAAATAGAATAATTAGAGCTTGAAGTTCCCATAGCCTTAAGAAAAATACTTGTAATTATTTTAAACTAGTAACATGTTTTCAACTTTAGAGTCTAAATGCGTTGAATGTACTTAGAGCTTGCTGCATACTGTTGATGTGAAGTCTCACCTTTGTACATCCAAAGCTTAAGTTAGTTCACACATAGAAGTTAAATGCTGCTCTCTCTATGAGGTTGTGCTCTTCACAGAAGGATGGTAGACACTGGAAGATGACAAATCCTTCTGTAGAGCCAAGAAACAACGTATCGGGGTCCTCATTCCTAGTTATGCTCTAGCTGTGTGGCAGCTTTTTTTTTCTAAAGTGAAAATTACATTATTTTCCTTCATCATTTTGGCTAGCTTTGCTAATGGGAGATCTACAGGTCTCATATTGGATAGTGGAGCAACACACACCACTGCTATTCCAGTGCATGATGGATATGTGCTTCAGCAAGGTAAAAACTTTCATGGGTAAGAGCATTGCAGCAGAAAGGTCAATTTAGTTTTATTTCTGCTTCTACAGTTTTGTTACTGTTTTTAAATGTGTATCCCCTTACACAGGAAAAAAAATCCCAATGGGGTTCACTGACAAATAATTAATTGGGGGAGTTTATTCATGGCTTTGGTACTTTCCAGGTCAGTGTTTTTTTAATTTTGGATTCTCTTTTTACCTTCTAGGTATTGTAAAATCACCACTTGCAGGAGACTTTATTACTATGCAGTGCCGGGAATTATTTCAGGAGATGAACATAGAGATAATTCCTCCATATATGATTGCTTCAAAGGTGAGAAAGTAACTTTAGTTAGCAAGGGCTCTTGCTATCTTGGAGAGAGGCTTAAATGGTTAACTGATGATCATGTGTCCTGCAATTGCAGGAGGCTGTCCGTGAGGGGTCACCAGCAAATTGGAAGAGAAAAGAGAAGTTACCCCAGGTCACCAGGTCTTGGCACAACTACATGTGTAATGTAAGTGGGGAATTCTTCCCGCTCTCAGCTCCCCTGAGTGTCCCATAAATAAGTTTTGTTTGCAAGTATTAGCAGGGTTTTCTCTTGAAGAACTAGAAAATGTTTAAAAAGTCAATACCGATTCTATAAGATATAAAATTGAAGACTGAAATTCTTACAACCATTTTATTCTTAAATCCGTAGTGTGTCATCCAGGACTTCCAAGCTTCTGTCCTCCAAGTATCAGACTCAACCTATGACGAACAGTATGTTACTTTTTTCCTTCTTGTGAAATTAGTTACCAGTTGTGCTTAGTTACCAGAGGTGCTCAACCTGTTCATTGCTTTTGGCTGGTTTTGTTACAAAAGAAGATTTTATCTAGAAACTGTTTTATTTATGAAAGTAAGAATACATCATACATCCAGGTGATAGTTTTTTATTTAATATTCTAAGATGAGGTCACAATAATTATTATCCAAAGAGTAAGTCTTATCAATCACAATATTCCTGTTGGAACCTTAGTTTGTGATGGTGCTTAGATAACTTCACATCCTGTTTACAAAGCCCTTTAATATGTTGCTTTCTGACTGATGCTCCAGGGTAGCAGCACAGATGCCAACAGTTCATTATGAGTTCCCCAATGGCTACAACTGTGACTTCGGTGCTGAGCGCCTGAAAATTCCCGAGGGATTGTTTGACCCTTCTAATGTAAAGGTAAAACTATTATCGTATTGGATAGGAAGGCTTCACCTTACTTGGCTGCCTTTTGTGTGATGTTCTTCATTTCATGATTTGAATGTGTCTGTTTGCACTGTGGGTTCTCTTGGAGGTAGAATTTGCCTGTCTTGTGTTAGGGTTGGGCATGTGAAGTATGAAATGTTCTGGATGGGTGGCGATGAGCTGAATGGAAAAATAGGAATGTTTTTTTTCCTTCCCTAAAAAAGTGCTTAGCTCCCTCTCTAGTAATACTTATAAACTCAGCTCATTCAGGGTTCTCCTATGCCTTGCTCTTCTGAAGCAGTGGTGTGTAGATTCCTAATTTTTCTTGTAGGGTTTATCTGGTAACACGATGTTGGGAGTGAGCCACGTTGTCACAACAAGCGTTGGAATGTGTGATATAGACATCAGGCCGGTAAGTGTTAGTCAGCCATGGAGTATTTTAAGGCATAGATGTTTTTGTGCTGATACATATTTTTGAGGCTAGAACACTGTTTATGAAGAAATGTGGATCTCCTAGGATAATGATAAATAAGTTAGAATAATTCTGTTAGTTTTACATATTTATATACAGGGATATGCACCATTACTGTTTTATCTTAGAAAATGCTAAATCAGGATATTTTACTTAGTGTTTCTGTCTATATTTAAATATCTCATATGCAGATTTTTGTGGCTGGCACTGCATAATGTGCCTTGGACTGGCTTCAGATGAGCATTTTATGTTTGTTACTTGGACTGTTATCTTCAGATTTTTAGGTGTGGCAGATACGATTGGTTATGTTTAGAAAATACATGGAATTTATAGAGTGAAGAAAGAAAAGAGGTTTTCAAGGAAAACTTTTCATTTTAAAACTACCTTTCTCACGTGTCAATTTGAAAATATTCAAGTTTGATAGAGACTGCATGGGAGTTGTTTCAAAAATTTTTCCTCTTAACTGGCATGTCAAATAGACTTAGTTAGGCAGGACCATGATGTGTCATCACCACCTGCAGCAGTAGTGAGATACAAAGCTGTTATAAGGCTGTGGGGTTTTCTTTTTGGTTACACACAGCTGTAAGAAAACCAACAGTTCGGATGCGGGGTTTAGAGCTCTCCATAGTAGAAATTGTACTATGGAATCATTTAGAATCATTAATCATGTGGCTTCTGTCTTCCTTTGAGAGTTTAATATTAAGCTGTCTTGAAATATTTTTTAAGTGATTAAATAATAAATCAAATTGGAAGAGGTAATATTGTTGGCATCAAGTGATGTATTATTGCTGCTGACTTCATGTACTTGTGTGCCATCCTTCTCTGTTCTGAGAAACAGCTGTTTTCAGAATTATTTCAGAGTTCATGCTGTAGGTTGTTTTCTCTCTTTTTAGGGCCTCTATGGCAGCGTGATTGTAGCAGGAGGAAACACTCTAATACAGAGTTTCACAGACAGGTTGAACAGAGAGCTGTCTCAGAAAACCCCACCGGTAAAGAAACTCTTTCATTTACTGTGTTGAGTAATTAACATTTTCCTTTTCTGCCACATGAATACACGTGTCACAGCTTTGACTTTGTTAGGAACCCAAGAGCTGAACAGATTTCTGCAGGGTAAAAAATCTCCTTCTTTAAAGAAGAGAAAGAAGTCTTGAAAAGGTTTTTATAAAAAACAAATTCCAGTATTCCTTGAATATTTTATTGCTCCACTCCTGCTTTCAGATTGTGATTCTAAGTTCTGTAATTGTCCCTAATCAAGAGTCAGTATTTCCCTTGATGGCCTCTCTTCTGAAGTGTTGCCGACTGACTTGAGGCACATTCAGTCATTCTGCCTGAGGTCTTCTCACTTTGTTGTGATAATTTTTTTCTCAATTCTGCAGACAACTCAACTTGCTCATAGACAAAACCTGATGATTTAACTTAGGTATATTTTTTTTAATCTCTTAATGTCAAGATATTAATATGTTACACCTGTGTTCTTGAGAGTAGATATAGCTTATGATATTTCTTGGATTTTCATATTCAACGAAAAATGTTTTGCTTCTAACAACTCTGAAATCATGAATGTCAGGAAAAACAGGTAGTTATTCACTGCTGAGAAGGAGCGCATTGAAATTCAAATATTTTATTGCTACAAGGCATTTTGAAAGCAAAACGAATGAATGGGCCCAAAAAAGACTAGATTAATTAAGTTCAGTACCATTACATATTTTAGTCCAAGTGCAGTGTTGGAGATGACAGTATATACTGTGGTATTATTGCTCTCCACCTGCCCTATTCCTTGCCTTAAGCATTTGCTGCTGCTCCCTGTTGAGAGACAAGGTAAAAGGCACAGCATGTCCTGTTCTACTGCAGCTGTTCTTGCATTCTAAATACGGGGCAGATGAGCAGTGTTGCAAATTTAGTAAAATGGACCTTTTTCACCTGCATATTGGTATATACACTAAGTTCCTTGTGCTTCTTGTCCCTAAAGGTCCCCAGCCTACAATTAGTCAGGTTGTTTTGTTTTCCCTCCTATTCTGTTCAGAGCATGCGCCTGAAGTTGATAGCAAACAACACGACTGTGGAGCGGAGGTTCAGCTCATGGATTGGTGGCTCCATTTTGGCTTCTTTGGTTAGTAAACCTCTGTTACTGTGTTGCTGTGCTAACCAGCTCTGTCCTCCAAAAATCTAATTCCCCATGAGTGTGTGTTGCACAGTTGGTGCTACCATAGCAATCAGAATCTTCTTGGCCATCCTCGTGGTAAGGTGAAGAGAATCTATTTAAAAACAGACATGAGCATTTCCAGTGAAAATATACCTTGCCATGTTCTCCCATTTTTAATGGCAAGGTACAGATTTGAAATACAGCCTCTAGAAATTACATGTCTGGTAGACCATGAAAGCAAGAAATGTGTTTCTGTGTCATATTCCTGAGCTTAATTCTACTGAAATAGTTTGTGGGGATTAATTTATCAGCATAGGAAAGGGAGATTGAAATCAGCATTTGGTACTGCACTTCCTGTCTGGAGTTTAATCACTGGCAATATAACGCTCAAAGAAGAGTTAAGCAGGTCAAGTCCTATTGCCTCATTTAATGTAAGGACTTGAATGTCTTCCTTCCTAGGAAAAGCTAATCACATTTCAATTAACCTTCGATTTGTTTCCTGATTTTTTTTTATTGTGTGTTGTTTTCTTTTTTTTTGATTGTGTGTTGTTTCCTTTTTTTTTTTTTTTGTAGGGTACTTTCCAACAGATGTGGATTTCTAAACAAGAATATGAAGAAGGAGGGAAACAGTGTGTAGAAAGAAAATGTCCTTAAGACCTCTTACTGTGAAAACTGCTGCCTGCTCGGTGCTCCTTCTGTTTTATAGCTTTAGCATACTCAGGAATGGGATGGACTCTTTTTTGTAGAAAGTTTATATCGGGTTTTTTGCATAATTCAAGTTCCATTTTAACAAACTTTAGAAATTTTGAGAGACCTAATTGGTACTGTCATAGAGAAAGGATGTTTACATCCCTTGTAAAGCAATAATTCATGTAACAAGCATTTTATAATTTTGTATAAATGTCTATTTTCTCTAGTATCTTTTCCTGGGAACAGCTTTACAGGTTAGCTAATAGATAGAGGCATAACCTTGCAAATGCCTGTGCTTATTTATTAAATATTTCTTATCTACTTTCATATACTAGTCTTCCTTGCTAGTACTTTGGCCTTAAATTGCTCTTAATCCTCTCTTAAAAAAATAAAATTTGGTCTTTTATATTTGAGCAACTTTGTGAGTACTTCCAGAGAAAGTTACTCTGATGTTTTAAAAATTGGAAGTTTATATTCAGTAACCTAGTTGGGTGTAACTTTTACTGTCTCACAGAAGTGATACGTTCCATTGAGTGAATGTTATATTAAGCACTGGTCTGCTAATTTTGTGTTACGGAGCAGTTTCATTTCAGTAAGCAATCAATGCTTTCCACCTGATTTCTAAGAATGTATTTAATGCCTTTGTGATGTAGGTGAGAAGCAAAACTTGTTTGAGCCAGGGAAATTGAGACAAAGAACTGCATCTCCAGGACTGGGAGAACAGTCACAGAAGCCCTCTGTGTGTGGCTGGACACTGTTGCAGGGAGCTGTAATGCCGAGGGGCAGCCTCTGTGGGGCTGGTCTGGCCCCCTCTGGAGCTCCAGCAGGGTCAGTAAGTGCCTGTGTTTGCGTGGGGAAGGTGCTCTCAGGGTCACAGGAATGGGGATGATTTTTTTTGTTCAGCAGGAACTGGCTGTTAAGATGCAACTTAACATTGCTGTTAAACTTACAACTGTGTGATGGTCTTGTTTTGAGACACAGTGAAGTTTTGCTCCTTATCTCAGAAGCTGTGGAAAACCAAATAGCATTTAACTGATCTAAAAAAAAAAAAATCAAGTAAACAGTACTGCTACATTTTTGTATCCTAAAAGAGCTTGTGGGTAAATAATTGAGGCCTCTATTTGAAAAGTTTCTCATTACCTCTAAACAATAAAGTAATTTATCAAACCAGCCTGCTTTTGTCTTTACTGCGAGAACCAGGAATTGTTCCTGAGACAAAGTTGTTAGACCCAGATTTTCAAAGCTGTTTCTCTCACAAAATGAGGCAAACTGCCGTCAGCTACACTAAGTGATCTAAGTCATCAGCTGTTGTCATTGTGGAAGAAAGAGACTGAGTCTAATTGGCATTCAGGTGGAACATGGAATGTTAGCTGAACTTGGTACCTCAGCATATTGCCATGAGTGGTGTGTTTTAAGCTTTCCTTCCATGATGTGCTTAGATTCAACTCTTACCTTCTATGTATCCTAAAAGATTTGCAGTATGTAGGTAACATCTGAATATTCCAGCAGCAGAGGAAGAGCAAAACACTTCTGGGGGTTTTCTCACCACTGTAAAAGACTTTGTGTTTAAGCAGTGGGTGTTTTGTATGATGCAGAGGAGTAACTGAAGGTCAAAATGATGGAGATGGATACTGACAGGAAACAGTACTGGTTCCCTTGTTTTACCAGATTATACTGCTGAGCACATTTGCTTCCTGAAAAAGACTGGTCTAAATTTCTAGACAACCTCATGAGGAGCTGTAAAGCTGTCATAAAGTAGGTGTTTCCATCAACTAAGAGCAGCAGTGGTACCTTTCTACTTCAATTTCATAGAAGACTATTGCAGTCTTCCTTCAAACATTTTGCACTCTGCAAAAAAAATTGTAAAAGTGTTTGAATTTGTCAAGAAATGCAGGTATGATGACTACCTTGTTAAAAGTTTCCATGCTGAATATTTCATACATTCTGAGAAGCCAGACTTAAAGCAGGGGAAAAAGTTCCTCATGGCAGACTGAAGAGCCTATTATCCAATGCATTTATGCAGAAAGCAAATGTATACCTTGGGTAACTTACCTGTAACTCAGGGAAAATGTTCACAAAAACATACCAGAAAAAATATCATCAGGGAAAAGGCTCATAGGTAAGCTTCAGATGCTTTCATGTTTGTCTGGTTTTAATGCATATTCATTAAATGTGCCAGGTAAACACTATCCCTACTCTTCACACTCAGGTGCTGCTCTTCACTGTTACTGTGTCTCACTCTTATAAAAGCTGGCTAACACATAATTTATCAAATGTTTCCAGAAACAAATGTTACTAAATGAGCTAAGCACCAAAGCTGGTTTTTTTAACTCCAGGTCACAAATTTATTTAAATCAACTGTGGGATTTAAAAAAATAGACTCTGGAATGCTCAGTGGAGTTTGTGGTTTCAGAACATGTTTCATGGTCCAATCACAAGAGACTTGACCACTTGCTTGCAGTGCTCTTCCAGCACCTTACTGGCCCTGAGATTTCAGAGCAAGATGAGGGAACTTCTTTTCCAAGAGCTTCTGCCTCTTCTTCTCCAGGTTTTGCCTTCTTGCCCTTTTACATAAGAATTTTTCAAGTCTGAGTCTAAAACAGAGAAGTGGGTGTGGTTAATTTCCAACGGGTTGTGACCACCTCAATGAGCTCACCTTCCCCATCAGACAGAGGTTCTTGGTGATTAACAGCTTCAGTATTCATTTCCTTTGGGTAAATACAAAAGCTTGCAAAGCAGTTTTTTAACTTCTCTTTCTGAATTGTACAGAAGTTGAATCTTGGGGAGGATCAGAGGTATTGATTGATACCTCTGCCTATATCAGTGCAACCTCTTGGTAGTCTGCACGTGAAGTTACTTTTACAGTGCAACTGTATAACTACGTCTCTCAGTAACTAAGATGGGAACAGAAGAAAGAAGCAGAGCACGCTGTAATTTTAAAAGCCTCATTTTCAGTCTACTAACTGTAAAAACAAGAGAAGATTACTACTACTTTTTCCCTGCAAAGGGGAATAAGGAAGACTGAGGAACAGAAAATAAGTCTTTTTACCTGAGGAAGTGATTCACATGAGGTAAGTAATAGAATCTCTTCCTTTTGTGTTTTTCATTCAAGTGCCATGGTATCGGCCATTCCTTGTAATTGTACCTGTTAGATAAAAGTGAATACAGACTGTATACATTGTCTTCATTCTGGGATTCCACCAGTTTCTCTTGGTTTCAGTACAGTGATAAAGTGGTCTGCTAGACTGCAGAATTTGTGTGTGGGTATTTATTTCCAGCTCTGGCTGGCTGGGTTTGTAACTGCGTTGCCTGTGTAGCTCAGCCTCTTTCTGTAGAAAGTGGTCTCGCTTTAAAAACTGTAGATGTCTGAATGCATGGCCCAGTAGAAGCAGTAATTATTTGCAATTACAGTTTAAAGTTCATAAGAAAACTTGCCAAAGCTGATATGAACAGTATCCAAAGAGTTTTGTTTCTACTACCACTTTATTTTAAATCCTGGTGCTGGAATATCCCATCAAGTGCAAGTCTGCCTGAATATAAGCCTTTCTCCCTAAAGCCAAAACTCAAGTTCTAGTTAATGAATGTTCTGTTCTCTTACACATGGGCTGCAAAGACTTACCTATGGACTCCAGTGCATCCAGTGTCAGAACTACTACCACATATATGCCAGAGTTTCTGCATGTGCTTAAAGACCATTCCATGTTCTCTGCCCCTTCCCTGCTTTAACTGGGGACTGGACTTCAAATATATGGGCAGTCCCTTCTTTGTGGACAATGTTTCCAAGCAGAAAGAGGTACACAAAAGTCTTATCACTAGAGATGTAAATCCAGTGGTTCAGTGCTCTGCTGATTTACAAATTTATTGGGGAAACTAATGAATAACAACTGGAAAGTCACCAATGGTTTTAACGCTTGACCTTTTGTTATCTACACTGTTACTGCAGAGCTGAACACTGCAATTAAGTGTTTGCAAGGTCAATATGATGAGGGTGAAATACTAGTTAATGAAATAATAGGTCCTGCCAGAGCCTTCAGCATCATCCCCTGAAACTACAGATTACTGAAAGTATCTGGACAATAAATAATTCTAAAGATAGAAGGTTCTACCTAAATTAAACATTTGCCAAGACTAGTAGGGAATTCCAGACAGCAGTTTATACTTTGTTGTCCCTAAATATATGGATTTTGCATTGTAAACAGAAAAGGTGTAGTAGCAAACATCCTCTGAGCACAGAAATCAAATTAGTTACATGGAACTAATCTTCTTACAATTAATGGTAAAGTTTGCCACTGTATTATTTAGCAACAATTATAACCACATTTAAAAAAAAAAGCCAAAACTCAAGAAGCACGTAAATGCTGACCAGAAAATATATTTAGTTCTTCACAGAATATGGATCCTTCCTTGATTTAGTTAATGATTTTCTGGTAGAAACACACCACAAGAAAAATTCACACATGGGAAAAAAAAAGTTTTCCATACCAGAAAACGCGTCCCAAGAAGTCATGTCTCCACTCTCCAGGTACTGGCTTTTCATGGCCCGTTTGTAAAAGCCTCAAAGCATTTTCCCTTTCTTTGACAACCAAGTCTATATTTTTCATAGACTCTTCTACCTGGAAATGGTAAACATTTTTAGGATGGGCCACAACAATGCTGACAATTTAAAAAATCTCAAAAAAAACCCTAAGACAAAATTTAAAGGAAAAAGAAAGACACAGTAGAGTTTGATCATGAGTCCTCTCTCAGTTGTGGCCTGAGTGGAAAGAACTGAGCAGGCCCTGTATACAAGAACAGTAAGGAATGGGTGCTTTAAAAACCTCACTTGAGAGCAGGAGAGATATGAAGTCTGATATTTGATTAAAGACCAGCTGGCTAATGCATAAAGCCAGATCCAATGCTGATGCTAGAAGTGTAAAAAGTTCTGAGAGAGGACTGGGGAAGAAGCAGGGAAGCAGACAGATTTGCTATATTTCTGCCAGATGATTCCTATTGGCTGTTTGTTATTTTATTTTTCATTGTGGAGTCTGGTCAGAGCCCCAGTAACACCCAATGGCCAATGAAATAAAGTGCCTGGACAAAACTATGACTTGAGCAGTGTTTGTGCATATACTAAAATCATGGAAATAGTTTTTAAAAAGGTCTTTAACAAGTTTAAAAACATTTAATCTTTCAGCAATTTTACTTAAGAGTTGTATTTTTGTGTAGCATGAACAAGTTACCTTTTCTAACCGTTCTGGACTTGGCATAGGCTTGAGTTGTCGTTTTGATTCTTGCTGTAATGTTAAAAGCATGTTTTTCTCTTTCAGCAGGACATACCTAGATCAGAAAGCACAGTAATTCAAAAATAACTCCTGGATACCTTAGCAGTTATTCATGTCCTATCCTGTTGGATAGAGCACAGTAAAATCCCACATCCTGTATCTGCTGGCTTCACACAAAGCAGCAAAAAGGTACTGACAAATTGGAGAAAGCCCAGCAGAGGTGGGAAGGGGAGGGCTGACATACAGGCCATATGAGGAGAGGATGAGTCAGACAGGTTTACTTTGCCTGGAATAAAGAAGGCTCAGGAGGGAAGAGGTTAACACTAAGTTGTCTTCCACCACCTGGACAGAGCCAGATTCTTCTTACATGTGCACAGCAAAAGGACAAGATACAGCAAGGAAAAAACTATTCACAGTAATGATTAAGTGCTAGTGTAGTCCTGGCACAGGTTGCCTGGAGTGGTGATGCAACTTCCAGCCTCAGAGACTTCCAAGATCAGAATAAATGTAGACTGAGCACCTGATCTAACATAGTGCCCAGCCCCACCAGAAAGCACTTACAACCAAATCTGTCCAATTCAAACAACCCCCAGAGGGTTCAAACTCAGCCTCTTCACACCAAACCTTAGTGCTGGACACAACTATCCCACAGCCACCTGCAGCAGAGCACTGGAGCTGTCCCAAGCCCAAAGCAGACCTGAGCCTGCAGACCTGTGTGGCAGACTAAAGTTACTGGCTCATAAGTTTTAATAAAAAATGCAGAGCTGTTCTGAAAGAAGAGAAGCTTCTTCACTACAACTTACCACAGTTTGTGCAAGTCTTCACTACTCTTGCCCCTTAGTTGCTTTATATTCCATGCATCCCCTGTAAAAAAAACAAACAACAAAACTAAACACCAATAATTTAGGAGAACAAAGTTCTGTTATTCTGAAAAAAAAAAAAAAAAGTGTTTCTATTAGCAGGCTCAGCTGACTCAACGATGATCATGTTTAAATAAAACCCTACTGCTTGGAAAGCTATCCTTGGGGATATTCAGCTTTGCTTTAATTATACAAATACATTAAAAAGGCAATCAGAGGTAATGTTTGTAAAAAGCTGGGAACAGGGAAAGTTATAAGATGAATCTTTACATTGAACTACTTTTGTTCCATAGAACCATATATTTTATCAAAGAACATATCTTCTGTTCAGAGCAAGGCAGAGGATTTACAGCAAAACATTTTACTGCGATAGCTGTTTGCTTTCATAAACACTGAACACACAGACAAAAAATTAATAGGCATAAAGATGCACAAATAGATGTATGTATATATACATATAAAAATAAGCTTTATATAGCTATGAATACTCCCTATGATGCAAAAAATCAGGTCAGATTTCAGCTGAGCACAACTGGCTCAAAGATCACTATCAGAAATGCTAAATACAACTCACCAGACTTTACACTTTTTTCTCCCCAGTTTCCTGGATCATCAAAAAACTCCTCCAGACCCCTCCGAGACACAGTTGTGTGCACAAACTTCACCTGATGGAGGGGCTCAACTTTTGGCAGGTGATTATGGGAGAGATTCAGCGCCAAGCTGCATAAAAATTAGAAGGAAAACCATGTATGATAAGAAAAATAACATTCAGCTAAATGAATGTTTGTTTCAGTCACAAAGGCACAGGTCCTACACACAGACCTGGTCTGGGGGGAAAAGACACGGGTTTGGTTATTCACAAAAACGTCATCTCGGTGTTTTGCATCAATTTTCTATACTCAGAGATAAATTACAATTAAAAATGAAGGCATAAATTTGAACTATGGTGTATAAAAATACGTCACAGAATCACTGAACTTTTAGGGTTGGAAAGGATTTCCGGACATCATTTAGTCCGACCACCCTGCCAGCCTGCCGAGGCAGGGTCACCTGGCGTAGGTGACACCGGAACGCGTCCAGTTGGGTTTGGAATATCTCCACAGAGAGGGAGAATCCACGACCTCCATCGTGGCCTTAACGGCAAAAGCTGTAACCACACGGTAAACCACAAAACCCCACCCACGCTGGGAGAACGAGCACAACGACTGCAGAACTCCAACGGGCACAGGGAAACGCTTCCTTACGCGATGCCTCAGGCCACACACCGCCCTGCAGCCCTCGGGTTTGAGGAGCCAGGACACACGGACACCAGGACACAGGGACACCCGCCTCCCGGGAACCGCGCCCGCCTCCCCCATGCCCGGCCCTGAGCTCCCCCCGGCGCGGTGCATACCCGTGGGGGCCCGGCCGAGCCCGGGGCAGCCGCAGCGCGGC
>WEIV01005339.1:88474-116413 GCA_013390005.1 Calyptomena viridis
TCCCTTCCGCGCCTGCCGACCCGCCCCGGGCGGCCCTTCCCGCTCCCCGCCGCACCCGCGCTCCGAGGGCAGCCCCTCGCCCCCTCTCCGGGCCGCTGTCTCTCTCTCAGGCTTCAAAATCCCCCCGATCCCTTCCTCCACCTGCCGTGGCCTCCTTCGCCCTCCCGGTGCCTCCCCCCACGCGTGGGGGTCGCGGCCGCGCCGTGCCCGCACTGCGCTGGAACGGTGGGAGCGCTCCCCGCACATCGCCGCTGGCTCGTTCGCAGTAGCGCGGTTCCTTCCTGCGTTTGTTTGTTTATATTCCTCGTTAAGGCAGTCTGAAGTGGTTGCTTGGACATGGGGATTTTGCGGTTTTGAGGGAACTTCCCTGCCTGCTCTGGCTGTCCGTGTCTGCCCGCTCCCCCCGGAGCCCTGCTTTTGCTTTCACACCGATGTGGTGGAAAGGGACACCTTCTCGTTGGTGTATTTTGGCAAGAAGATGTGAATTATTTTGCTTTCCTACTGCCTTAGTGCTCATTCTATTCAAAATCTTCAGAGAAAGCTTCTAACGCAAAGGCTCATCCTGAAAATCGATGTGAAAGTTCCCCTGAAACGCTTTCTCCCGTACGGTTTCAGTTACATCACTGAACTTCAATGAACTTGTACTATTTCCCCACTAGCTTGGTTAGTTTGCTGTTAGATGAATGTTTCATGTGCAGAAAACTTTCTGTGGTGTTTTTTTGTGGTGTCTTGCAAATCATCCACCAGCTCCACAGATTGCATTTGTTCAGTGGCAGATTTGGGGCCTAACTCATTTTTAACTTCACTGGTAATACTGGAAGCCTTCATAAATGGGAAATGCTTTGTAAGAAACAGGTGCTTAGAAATTACACTTCTTTAAACAGAGCTGAAATTTTATTAGAAGTTGCTTCTCCACGTGAAGCTGAGTTTTCCCAAAGGTGATTGAACACTGTACATTGATGTTAATGTTAATGACAGCAATCAAAAGGAATCTCAAGGTTTACATCACAGAATATTCAATGAAAGATACATTTTAGACAGATTTTTGGAATCCTTTATCTCCTTCTATTCAATAATTCCCTCTCTTTTTGATAATTCCTTCTAATGTAGAAAATCAAACTTGATTTTAAGGGTGACTCAGCTGTCTGGTGTTCATCATGTCTTGTTGAGCAGAGGTTATTTTTACCCACACTCTTCAGATCTCAAGTGTCACCCAGCAGCCCCGACTGTACTGAGGCGGGCTGATTAGAACTGCCAAATCAGACTCTACTGCAGAGGTGATAATTGCATTATATACTTAAGAAGGTTTTGGCAGGGGAAAATCAATATACTGCAGCCTTTCCTTCAAATTTCTGCTTGGGTGAACACATGGTTGATGTCTCTAGTAATACTTTCAGACTTCTTCGATGTCATGGTTTATAAAAAGTTTCTGTTAATGAGTAGGAAGGGATTAAATACTGTTACAGATTAAAACCCAATCAGCCTCCCAAAAACCCCTCAAATAAACAGAGCAAAAGCTTTTTAGCTAAACAATATGTCTGAACAAAGCATAAAACATTTGAGCAAAGCTTGACAGAAACTACATTTGAAAGTAGAAAAAGCAGTTGGAGTCAGCATGTATTTGTTTCTTTTTTTTTAATAATCAAAAATGTTTCATTCTTTTGACTTTATTGGGAAGAGGTTTCAGATTTTAGAAAATGTTGCCCTCCAATGTAAAAACTTTTTGTTTAAATTGTGTTATGGGTATTCACTGGGCAAAAGGTTTGGCTAAACCTCAGTAGCAGTAAAAATAAAAACTCTCAGTTTCTGTCGTCTCTCAGAGCTTTGCAGCCCATACTGCTCCTCAGCTTAACTGAGTGAAAGACTTGTCTCAGATTTTATTTTTAATTCCCATATAATCTAAAAAAGACACTTGGATATTGTTTCTAGGATGGCGATTCTAAGGGGCAAATGTAATGTGTGCTTTCTGGGATAAAACACTGTCATTTATAAATTGAAAATGGCAAAGCTGTGTTTCTATAGTTTTTCATTCAGAAGAAAAGTCCAAGGATACAGTTGTTGCTTGGATAAAGGGAGATTTTTGTTTCATATTAGGTTGGTTTTATGACTTACTTACTTACTTAGGTTGTCACCTAGGTGAGCCTCTTCCTGTTGAAGTGTCTGGCTCTTTTTGAAAGAAGATAACTCTGTTTATTGCCTTTGTTATAATGTTAAAGAAAATGATCAATGTTAAAAACATGCTCTTGGTTTTGTTAGCCATACTAAAATCCCAGATTGCATTTTTAATGGAGGAGGTGTTTTCTGTTGTAAGAATATTTCTCAGTATTTCCTCACATCTTCTCATTTTGCCATTTAAAATATGCTCATTGTAACAGTTTAACTTCACCATGTCTCTGTTTGGAACCAACTCAATGCAAGATGTTTTGTTCTGTCACTTTTTTTCCAATACAAGATCTTATTTCAGTCATTTCTTTTTGGTGTTGTTTTTTTTTTTCTTTTCCACATTTTCTCCAACAAAGAGAATTTTTTGAGTGTTTGTATGTTTTAAAGTGACATGTCCAGTTTCTACTGAACACAAAGTATTCTACTTTGTGTTCAGTAGAATGCGGGAGGTATAAAGATGGCATTATGTAATCTTTTGTATTACTGTTATTTCTAGAGACGTACAGTACTCAGCTGTGGAAATTCTACCTTTTAATGGAATTCTTATCTCAAAGACCTTTGATTGTTTTAGACCAGACCTATCTGAGGGAGAGGCAGCAGCTGGAAAAGGAGTACAAGCTTATGTGTAAGCTGTGAAAGTTGTACATGGATGTGCTCCTAAACTTTCCCTTCAAAGAGCACTGGTTACAACCCCAGCACAGTTCATGAGCCTGACAGAATGACAGGACCAAGCAGTCTGGTTCTGTAGAGTCCAGGACTGTGTTTGTTTGAGCAGCTGAAAACTTGGCTTTGCTCCGCTGGAAAACCTTGCTACTGACAACAGCTTCCTTTGTGAATCTTGCTGACTTCATTTTTGTGGCTCGGGAACTCTGTAATGGTTATGTTGGGATAATTCCCAAAGGCTAAACTGTGCTGGTGCTCTGCTGTTTGTTGTATAGTACAGTTGAGACTGAAATACTTGGGAGTCTGAGTGTGTAAGTGATGTCAGTGCCATGCTGAGTAAAACTTTCTAGAAATAAGCAGCTGCCATCTGGCTGTTCCTTTCATCAATATTCCTTGAAAAAAATCAGAAAGTCACTGCGGCCAGTGTCTGAGAGGGGTATGCTGACTATCTTGTTTCCATTGGTGGAATGGGAGCAGTAGTGAAGAAACAAGAGGACTGAACACACCAAGACAAATGGAATACTGCAGACAAAGGATTTTGGCCTAGCTGAAAAATGACCTCCAAGTTCCTGAGGCAGGGAATTGCTTGGTGGTGGGTGATCACCTGAATAGTCAGAGCAGAGCTGTGCTGTTGCTTGACAGGGAGATATGAAAGCTGTCCTATGGGAGAGTGTTTTGCTGGCTGGGAGTGTACCAGAACACTAAGGTTAACTCACTGGTCTTCCAAAATTGGAGAATGCAATATCAGTAGGGGTTATGCCTGCAGTGGTTGACATGTGAGAAATAGCTATGCTGCTTTGGAGAACAACCAGTGTGTATGCGCATCGCGCTTTTCCTTGGAAATGATTTAAATTTGGATCTTACTAGCCTTTCCCTCTGTAAGTGTGACTGACCATCCTGTTACCTGGAGTGATGATGGACTGGAATATTTCTGGGTAGCAGAGAGACTTTGATTATGAGGGACCCAGAGTGTCAGAGGATAGATAGAGAGGTATGGAAAAGTGCATGATGCTGGAGCTCTGCTGAGTTGCTGTGGAACCATTAGGTTCCCTCTCAATTCTTCTCCCCAGCTTTTCTGTTCTGGAAGCACAACACTGTCTTTATGACCAACAGAATTGTACAACCAGGGCTCTGCACAAAACAAAACCATCAAGCTCCCTAAATACAAGCTGCCATGGAAGCAGTACAGGTGGCAGTGCTTGAGCTGCAGTACTGGGCTTGAGCTTGACAGGCACATGTGGTGGATCTGGGACACCTCTGTCAGTGACCCACACAATCTGCACCTGGATAATCTGTGAGCACCCAAACATGATGATTGATGGGCGGAACTTCTGTATTTCTGGTTGCAGATTAGAACTACTCCTGACCTAACATTAGTTTTGCCACTGTATTTGATCACTTACCGCGAAGCCTTGATCCTTCCTGTGACTGTGACTTGTCCAAGACACTGCTTTGGAATTATGTATGCCCTTCTCTGAAACTCTCCTATGACTTACACATGTGAGTGAGCACCTTGGAATGGTGGTTTGATTTCATTTTAGTGGCTGACTGGCTCACAGAGCTTTTTTCTTCCCAGGAACATTTTAAGTGCTGCACTGGATTTGCCTTGCCCATAAGCCCGTCTAGATTCTACAACAGGAATACTGGACATCTTTGTTAAGCACTGGTGAAAAATCTGTTCTTAGAGGAATATCCAGTGCTATCCAGTGCTTTTGAAAAGGAAGGGCAAGGGAAGGATTTCTTTTGCACTTGAAGCTAACAGTCCAGCTCTGTAATTTATTTCCTACACCCAGATGATTTGTCTTTTTGCTCTGCCCAACCCAGCTCTTCTTTTCCCATGTCTCTCATCTTCCACCAGTTCCAGTAGTGCATGACTACTCTTCAATTCTTTGATGTATTTTTGTGTTGTTTCATTCCTGTTGCTTCTTCTCCTTATCAGATGCCCAGTTTTTCTTATTATTCCTTTGCTGCTTTCCTTTTGTGACTGTTACTCTGATACCTATATTAACAGGTTTTTCCATTATTCTAGAGGATCTAAAACAAACACCTGTGTAGCAGACATTGTGCCCAAGTATGTAACTGTTTGCCATGTTAGTAGATCACCACAGCCATTGTGTTTTTATAAATTTATTGTTGTCTGAGCCACCTCAGGAGCTGAAATTGCTAAACCCTAGATTTCCCCGAGGGATCTAAAGTTGGCAGTAGGATAAAGGTCAGCAGTTCAAATCCTGGTCAGTTTAGTAGTGTTTGAAAGCTGTTAGTGTCTGATGCCATGAGTGGTGTGGAGTGAGGGGGTGATCTCTCTCTGTGTCCTCATGGACTGGCATTTGTGTTTTGCCAGACCAGACCTCACTCACCAGCTTCCTCGCTATGTTTTTGAGGCCTGACAGGGAGTAACTGGTGAATTTTAGCTCTTTCCCTGTGGGTTCTCTGTCTCTTACCTTCCTCAAAATATGACTTGTTATATAAATAAGAGCAGCTTTTTTTTTTTTAATAAATACCTTTCTTCCTGGTATGGACTGTCTGTCTCCCTCTCTCTCAATAAAGCACCTGGCATACCAAGACCATCTTAGCAACAAAGAACAGGAAGGAACACAGTGAAGAGCAATCAATTTTCCTTCTGCTTAGAAGGTGAGAAGACTGACCTGGTCTTGAGTGCCCTTCTGGGTAGTGATGAAGGTCTGAGCAAGTACAAACTTCTGCCCCAATAATGTCTTTAGATTGGAGTAATAAGGGAAGGCAACGTTTAGACATTAGTTTGTCCTGAATTTCACACTACATGTCTGCTGCATGTTGAAGAGAGTGAGGCGGGGGAAATAATGCCCAATTAAAATTCCTGTTTAGTCTGTCTGGACAATTATATTTTTCTGGTATAAAGCAGTGTCTTCAGTACTTTAGATACGCTGCCTTTCTCCAGCATAAACTTTTACACATATCTAAAATGAATGTCAAAATACAAAGATTTACATGCCACAGCCTATGTAAAATATCATTCCTTCTAAAACTGGTTGTGCATTCAGTGGGGTTAAATTAACCAGCACAAAGTTTGTCTTAGATCACAGCTGAGTATTTTTTGAGCACCAAAGGGCCTAATCCTTTATACAGCCATCTACAAAAGTGTCTTTTTCACACAGGCCCCTGTTTTGCTGTGATCTTTCAGGTTTTTGAACAGTCTGTCCACTTTTTTCCAAGCTGTGTGAAAGGACACTGTCTGTTCTCCAGGAGAAAAAACTGTTTTGTTAGTAACCACAACCAACTTACTCAGATTCTACATTTAGCTCATATACTGAAAGTGTCAGATTGTTGCCATAGGCTGGTTCTCAGAAACGGTTCAGTGGTCTCTTGGATTCCTTCCAGAAAAGGAGAGAATAGTCTCCAAGAAAACAAAACTTTAAACAAAGTTCCTAAAGTCCCAGAGTGACAACACTGTGTATTTTAGTTAGACTGGGCACCTAGAGGATCCTCTTGTAGAGGATGCATCTGTGACTTTCTCCAAGGAGATAATGCAGAAGGATTTGGAATACAGGATAGAAGAGCAGACAGCAAGAGTACTGCTGTGGAAGTACCAGTATTTACTGCGGTGTGAGGCAGTTCTTCAGCTCTGGTTTTGTTTGTTTAAATACGAAATAGCATGTTTGAAAGAGTAGCATACAGGTATGGATGGCGTAGGTAACCTGGAAGTTTAGATTCTTTCAAGTCCTACAGAAATACTCAGTGCCAGTCTTTGAAACAGATTGGGTAGAATTAACTGGATTTAGAGTGGCACACTGAAGCCTGGTTTAAACTTGTGTGGCACTACCAGGTGGTATCCTGTCAAAGCAGTTGCTGCTGTAACAATTTTCAGTACATAATTATATACATGTATGCATCCAATATGATTTGTTTCTGGAGATAATGAGCCTTACCTTCTAAGGTACCCATAGATGTTCTACAACAACTGTTCTTAGTTGTTTTTTGGGGAATTTAACGTGAGATGTTCTGTACTATCCAGTAGCACAAACATGGTCACAATAGAAGGAAGGTCACAGAGCTTCCGAAAGGCATGATCTTCGTTATGCACCAACTATTCAAAACAATACATGTTTGAGGGCTTGAAAAAATTGATCCAACACCAATGAGCAGATGACTGAAAGTCCTCTGACAGCCCGATATGGGAGAGATCTTAGGGTGGTGTTTGTGCTGAACAAGATCCTGGTAAGAGCCAGCATCAATATCCGGTTTTTGGGAGAGCAAAAAGTTGCGGGACTCCTGCCAGTTATGTTACTGAAATGTCAGCATTTGTGGTCAGTACTAGGAGTATATAACTTTGTATTTCCTTTGTAGTGCCTCCAAGCTCTCTAGTTACATGAATAGAGAGAATCCCTGATAGATACTGAAAAATGTTCACAAAACACTTGCCAACTTTTTTGTTAGCCAGTTATAAGAGCTGTAAGGTCACTTGAGATCTGCTTTTCTCAGAGAAGATTTGATCAATGTAGAAATTGTGGCTGAATTCCTGGACCATCAGCTCTGTTGTGCTTCTGATTTGGAATGATGTTCTTGCAATCAAATGGCCACAAAAGGTTCTAATATTTCAAACAAATGTCTGCACTTCCTTATTTCTATGCTTTACAAAGTTCTGCACCTACAAATCTCTGTGGACTGGGCACTCAAGTAGAACTTTTCAAGACTAACTATTAGACCTCCAATTTGGACAATCGCTAATTTGTAGTTGTAAAGTAACCCCTTTCAAAGAGTTTCTATGGGCAGTGGAATGATGTGATAAGATATTTGATATGATGTGGAAGTTTCTTAGAGAACTGATAAAGTAAACACCATAATGTGCTATGGAGGCCATATTTTAAGGACTTGTGTGATAACAGAAAGGATCTGCAATTCTTTGGGATTTTTTTCTTTGGGATTTTTTTCTGTGTGCTGAGTCCTTTCTGTCCAATTCCTTCTATGCAGTAACTGTTTATCTTACTCCTTTTAGGATTCAGAAGGAGGCCTCTATGTGTGCATGAACACGTTTCTGGGATTTGGAAGGGAACACATTGAAAGGCATTACCGGAAAACAGGACAGTGTGTGTATTTGCATCTGAAACGCCATGTGATAGAGGTGAGACTTGTGGCTTCCCAACTAAGTACCCCAGCAGTTCTTGGTCTCTTGTGCTGATTTGGGTAATGCATTTCAGAGACAGACCAAATCCTGAACGACATTCAGATTTAGGTGTGGATATCAAATTCAGGTGCTTGGATCCCCACAAATCCTATAACTTCGGTTCCAAGATGAGTCAAAAGCCCTAAAGTGTGAGATTTTGAAGGCAGCTTGTTCCTGACTTCCACTGGTCTTTTTCACTAGGTTTTTCTGCTTATCGCGTATGTATTGTCTGCATATTGTGTGCATACTGTGGGTAGCTAAATGCTTTTCTGAAACCTGCCTTTGAAGTGTAGAATTACTGGGTTTGGCTCAGATTTGGCTGGAAGCTTCTGAGATCTACTTTTTCTGTGATGTTTCATCTCAGGGTGGCAGGACTTCTCTTCATCCTGTGTAGATGCTCGGGTCGTTCGTGAGGCATAATGACGTGAAGGTTGACTCCAGAAGTTTTATCAGAGGCTTTATTTATCTATAAGAATGCTAATTTCTATGCAGAGAAAGCTTAAGCATCTAAGCATCAGNTGAGAGCAGGACTTATACTCATGCTCAGGAGAAATGTGTTCTGTAAGATATGCCACAATCCTGAGATTCCTGTACAGTTAAATCCTGACCTGGCCTGGGATCTTAAGTTTAGCTTAAATTAATGCTGGATTCTAGAGACATATGCTGCCTCTTTAGTCTACCTCACACACACGGATGTGTACATAAAAACTTCATGTTCCCTGCTCTTCCATACTAGCAGTGCATATGAACTGTCACTTATAACCTGTTCTTCATAACATCTGTTTGTGTGTGGTTTGTCTGGCATCTTTAAAGGGTTGTTAGTTACTTCTGACCTGAGCTATATGGAAGGCACTGGGTTTGCTTATAGCCCACTCTCCCATGAGCTCTGTCTCTATTAGCAAGTTAGAGGGTTTAAAATAGCTGTTTGTAGTAGGTTAGAATACTTGTTTCTCATTCTGCAGTAAGTTTTCCCCTGGATGATGAAGGCCCTGACCATTTATTTCCAGTAGGTGACTGTTCATATTTGATCAGAATTACAATGAGGTGGATTGCATGTCTTCCAGGCTAAGATTGTTAGTGATGTTTGTTATGCTTTAGACTTGCCTTTCTTTCCAAGGGTGATACCAACATTTTACTTCATACTGTTAAGTGAGTTTTTGGAGAGCCTAGTCTAGTTTTAGCAACAGTTCTTCTGACTGACTTTAACACTCCTGAAAGATGCTATCTAGAGACAGGTGGGCCTGTCAGCCTTCCTTGTATATGACTTCCTTCCATTACGTTACAGTAAACTGGGTTTAAAATGAGGCCTCAAAAATTTCTTTACTAATAAAAATTAGGCTGAAGAACTCCAAAGTGGAGAAAAACATCCCAGCTGTTGTTTGGTGCTGCATACCCCTTCAGCTGAACTAGTTCAGTGGTTCCTGCTTTTCTCCTTGTGAATCACGATGTAGCAGAAGGCTTGGCTCTGTGTTCGAAGGTGACAATGCACTGGTGGCAACTCCGGGTCATGTGGTAGGAAACAGGGTTTGACTATACAGTGCAGGTGGAGATTGCATCATCTGATAGGGCTCACAGCCAGGATTCCTCATAATTAGTGGATTTTTCTTACCAGGACTATTTACTTTTTCAGTACTGTCCTTTCCTTTGAGCAATGTGAAATATCAGGCCTTCCCTGGAACAGTTTTATGAAGTGCCTGGCACATGCTGCATTGTGGCTTTGTTTTTTTAAGCCAAGCTTTTGATGGTGTAGGATACAGAAAGCCAAAGGCTTTGGATATGCTATGTTAAGATTCTTTTATTGAGGGTGCTATTCTTGCCTGTGGTTCCCTTGACACTGTCCTTGCAGAATGCACTGCATTGCTGCAGAAGTCCCGGTTTGCTTCCCAAGATGTTTGGAATAAGTATCGAGTTGTGTATCTTGTCACAATTCAATTAGAAAATAAGGGTCACATCTTCAGCCTGTTGGGTTAAGTCAGCATCACGGGCATCTGCTGACTAGTCAGAAATGTGCACAAGTGCAAGTTATTGAGCATAGTCTGGTAAAATTCTTAGCTAAATAAAGAAAATGGATTTTTTTTTAAATTTTCCACAGAATTTCACTCTTCAGAATTTTTAAATCAGCCACTTTCCTGTAGTGTATGACTTGTAAACAGCTGTGGGGGTAGTACTTAGGCAGAGCTTTAGCTTGGTGCTGTAGTAATACCTCAGCCCTGCTGAAAACACTGGGAGAGAAGCATGAAGGTTCCTACAGTGATGGGTTCCTGGATGTCATTTAGGGATGGGAGTGTTATAAAAAGTGTGGCATTGGTGCAGTTCAAGGGAATGCAGAACAGGCTGTGCTGTCACCTTGTACAATAAGGAGGAATTTAATGCCACTGCTGATGCCTCCTGTGCACTCCCATTCATGGGTGTGTCACATCTGTTAGAAACCAAAATGGTTTTGTGAATGGAGGGTGTTTGCAGTGATTTCTAACAGGTGGAAAAACAAGGTTAAAAACCGTTAGGTGGTGGGTATTTGAGGAGCATTGAGCATCTGCAATTCCAAAGTATTTGGCAGTTTGGAAAAGCAAAGTGCAATTAAAACTGCAATTAAAAAAAAATCCTGAATTAAATATAAACACTCCATGTGAATTCTTTCTCCTTGAAATCTCGTCTTACAATATCTTTCACAATATCCCACTTAGTGACAGCAGAATTCAATTGGAGCTTCCTAGTATTGGAAACATCATTTTTTTAGTTCTGAAACTATAATCCTTGGAGGATGTTTAATTTATTCATAACATATTTGTAATTGGGCTATGTTGTTTCTTGCTGCTACTTTTTAAAAATAGATTTGGATTCCTGTTTACTTCCTTTCCACTTGTTAAATTCCAGTAGTATTAAGGAAAGAAAGGTTCTGCTTGTTATTTTCACTTGAAGAATTTTTTATTTTTATTTAAATGTTGGAGTTGCAACCCTGACTCCTTTTCCCCAGGGCTTTTATATGTGGATAATGGATTCTGTTCTTAAATGCAGGCGAGGTATTTGTTGGCATCTGATCTTTCTAAGAATGGAAAATTTTCCTGTGATGTATAAGATCTCACTGATGATTCAAGCAATTTGCTTAGGCCAAAGCTTTATTTACATGGCAAAGGGAACCACCCAAAATATGTGACCCTTTCGCCTGCAGACGAGCAGAGGTGAACATGAACTTTCCCTAGGCTGACAGGTTCTTGGCTGATTTCTCTCCACCTGTTGTATCCCAATATTATTATTAAAAAAAAAAAAAAGTTGCCTAACAACCTTGCCAGTTACACTAACATTACACACTGCATAATGCATCATGTTGGCATCAAATAGCAATAGAGCTTATTTGTTGTAATTTGATTTATTTAATGGTGCCGTTTAATAAACAGCTTAAGAAGCAAGTGCATTGACTTATACATTTCCTCAGCTACTGATGTTTTCCCTAATAGTTTGAAGTATGCTGAACTGGAAAAGTAGCAGTTGAAACTGAATCCCCTTGGAAGGGAATCCCCTTACTCTTCTGTGGAGCTTAAATTAAAAAATACAATAAAATCCTGCTAAATAATTGCTTGGGTGTTGTCAAGCTTCCTCTATACATTAAGAAAACATGGTGGTAATTTGGATTCATCTTACTGGAAGCAGGTGTAGATCCTCATGGAAAGGGTGTTTTGTTTTCTGAATAGAAGAAAATTAACTGAACTAATAGATCACAGCAAAGTGGCCCTTTTAGTTATGAAGGATTGAATACTTAATGCTGATAACAGCCTTTTCTTCTCTCTAATTCAACTTTAGTCTTTAGGAAATACTGGTGGGGATCTAGTGGTGGGAGGTTTGAGAAGTGCTGAATGTCTGTGTCTTGATGACAGGACAGCAATCTGACCATGAGACACCCTCTGCTTAGTTGCTAACAGAGACAGGATTCAGATGGAGGCTCCCTCACTCCGTGTGGGTCGTGGGCAATGATGAACTGAGTCCCAATGTCAGAGGTGAACAAAGAGGATTTACATTCTTGCTCATTAAGGACTGTGATTTGATAGAAGGACCATGAACAGATTGATAACAGAAATTGTGATGGTGAAGGGTTATTGTTGATTTACTGTTGTCTCACTTGGTGGATTTTTAATTGTTTCTTTCTCTCTTTCCAGAAGGTACCAGGAGCATCTGGTGGAGCTTTACCAAAAAGGAGGAATGCTAAGCTATTTTTAGGTATTGTGAGCAGCTGCTTCCACACAGTCCTTTTTTGACCCCATCTCCCTCTGTACTTGGGTTCTGTCCACCATTGTGTCTGGCTTGGGGACTCCTTGTGGGTTTTGTTTTCTGTTGTTTGGTTTTTAACTTTTGGTATGTGTTTCTAAAGTTTGTCCAGAAAAAATAAGTAATTCTTAGCAATTTTGGTGCATATTGAGAGATACGTGTATTTATACATGAAACACTTTAAAACAGGCCCTCAACTATTCTCACATAACCTGAGCTCTGATAGGCAGCTTTTAATGATTCTGTCCATTGTCTCTCTTTGTGACTTCCACAAGCACCCTTTTATTAAAATGTTTATCTATATTTATGGAAAGCAGTTTTCTTACCATGTTCATATAATCCAAAATCTGTTTATTCAGATTATCCAGAAAGCCTGTGGGCCTCATAAATATAGATGAGGGGAATGTGATGCAAAGCCTATATTCTTTCTTTTCCTACTGCTTGTAGGAAAAATTCTCCAATTCATCTATTGCTTATTCTTGCTGTATTAATAGTGGATAGTGATTTTTAATTCAGGTAACAAAGAGGTTAAATGTTTTCCTTAAAATTGCCAGCTCTTATGGCTAAAGGGAAACAATAGCATGACCTTCTTTTGGAATTGCTTTGATCTGTGGAATGTGTCCCTAAGAGGCCTCTGAAGATTGTGATTGATTGAATTGTTATTGTTAATGTCTGGAGTAATTTTTGCAAGGAGGACTGAGAAAGAAAAAAATCTGAAGATAGGTCATAAAGAAATTAAACTTCTTCTGTAGGAAGAGACTGTTACATCACAGATGCTGGTCTAGATGCCATTTACTGCCAGTCTACATTGAGAATCATGGTTGTCACTGGATGCTTATAAAAGAATTGGTTCTGAAACAAAGCTGGCTGCAATGCAGCAGTGGTTGTGTTAGCAATGTGAGTGTAAACATGAAGTACAAAACCATGGTCAAATTTTATTCTTGCTGATCTTCTGCATATATTTGGAGGCTTCTGTCTTTGTGCTATGCCAGCACACAGGGTACTGACATAGTCTCTCATGTGCCATGTTGAAGTCCTTAAATTGCATCCATGCACATGAGCATTTTGTTCCCACTGACTAGATCTGGTGCAGCAGTTCCAAGTGTTCTGGTCCTAGGGAACTTATGAAGACAGTGCAGTTTCACTGGGGTGGATTTAGCACTATTTATCACCATCTAATCCACCACTTCTGGAATCTGTGCACTTGTGAAAATGTATCTCATCTGGTCTATTCTTGTACTGCAGTCCCTGAATACTGGGAGTAAAATGGTATCAACGCTCTGCTCTGATCCAGGAGATAGTACTTCCATGTATCCAAATGCTTTGTATCCACTTCTTTGACTCATCATATTTTACTATTTTTTTGGCCATGTTTAAGGTAAAGAACAAACAATTATTCCTGTTCTTGTTCATATCTGAGGAAACGAAAACACAGAGAGGTCAGCTGATTTGATAACTTTTCATGTGATAGCAGTGGAAGTGGTTAGCAAAACTTGGCATTTATCTCTTAATCCAGTCTCTTTTTCATTGGTTCAGAGCTCCTGGACTTCTCATCCAAACAGGTCGTTTTAGTTCTGTCTTTCTCATTGTGACCTTGGGCACCCACCACAGAGTGGCTGGGGTTGGAAGGGACCTCTGTGGGTCATCTAGTCCAATCCCCTGCTAGAGCAGATTCACCTCAAGCAGTTTGCACAAGATCCTGTCCAGGCATGTTTTCAATGTCTCCAGAGATGGACAGTCCACAGCCTGTCTGGGCAACCAGTTCCAGTGCTTTGTCACCCTCAAAGTAAACAAGTTTTTCTTCATATTCAGATAGAAATGCCTGTATTTCAGTTTGTGCCTGTTGCACCTTGCCTGTTGCTGGGCACCACTGAAAAGAACCTGGCCCCATCCTCTTGACACCTGCCCGTAAGATGTTTATATGCATTGATAAGATCTGCTCTCAGTCTCTTTTCCAGGCTGAACAGACCCAGCCCTCTCATAGTTCTTTGTCTTTCTTGAACTGGGGAACGCAGAACTGGAAGCAGTACTTCACATGTGGCCTCACCAGGGCAGAGTAGAGTAGGGGGGATGATCTTCCTCAGCCTGCTGGCCACACTCTTCCTGGTGCCCCCCAGGGTACCACTGGCCTTTTCAGAGGACACAAGGGCACATTGCTGGTTCATGGTTAACTTGTCCCATGGTAGAGCTCTGGAGCTTTGCACTGAAGTTGCTGCTACTGGTCCAGGTATGTAACCTGCCATCTAGAGCTCACTCTGTCAGACAAAAAGCAGACAATGATCAGTGATCAGATGATCACTGCCTCAAACATCCCTGTGTTTCTAGGTGTCTTGGAATAATTCCCCAAAGGCCCAGAGATTTAAGCTTTGTACACAAAGTCAATCCAGTTTGGGCATTTGTTACATTGCTTGTTATAATCCTCTTTGATGTAAAACTATTAAAGATACTAAACCCTTTTCAATCTCCTTAGTATTAGGAAAACATCTTTTGGGTGCTCACTGACTACTTTCTAGCACTGCTGCTATCTAGTAAATGCAATAAAACAGACAGGTTGGGTCAGTCAACTGGAAGCTTTATCTTTCTCTAAACGTGAGAAGATTCATAGCAAAGTGTGTGTACACGTGCACACATACGTTAGTTTTTGGGCATGTTTTGGTTTGGTTTTCTTTTGGAGAAGACTGGAGGATGTTGGCTGTGGGTGTTCCATGTAATCAGGAAACATAACAGCATTGGTTGTTGAAATGTATGAACTGCCTTTAATTTGGCTGGTTTAGGTGTTGCTAGACAGTGTGGACATGATAACTACAGCTCAGGCTGCACAAGCTTTCAGGGGATTTGGGGTGATATTTAAACCAGACTGTCTGCATCAGGATGCACGGAATAGTATCCTCACTGCATTGTTATCTAGGCTAGCAGGTTTGAAAATATTTTGTATTTGTCAATATGTGTGGCTATCTAAAACTAGTAAGTTTTAGATCAAGTCTGTAAAATGGAAATAAATTATTGATGGGACAAGATAGTAGCTCCCCATGGCTTCACAAGGCTCTCAGATTAGAAGTAGCTGCACTGTTTGTTGTCTTTGGTATGCAACCTATTGTTTAAATCAACCACAGTGTGGTAAATACGGTACCAGTTTGGGGAAAAAAAGACATGATGGGACCAGAAAAAGTATCATCACTAAATTTTTCATATTAGCCCATAGAAAGTTGTGTAAATACAACAGAAGTAGAGTTATCAGGAGAGTTCCTCTGGCCATGTTACTCTCAGGAATTACAAGGGGAGTCACTAATAATGTTCAAATTATGAAGAATTACTGCGATAGTAAGTGGTCTGGAAAGGGATTGAAAAATGAGGAAATGAGTTTGCTGCTTGATTTAAAATTATCTAAGAGATTAAATCTAGAAGTGATTTTTAATGTGTTACTGAGTAACTAAACAATAGATGAAGTAAGTGTTGAAAAATGCAAAGAAAACAAAGAAGAGCTTTAACTGTGTGTGCATAGGGATGTGGTCTAAGGTAACTGTTGCTGTTCAGAGAGAGAGAGCTGGTTCTGAGAGAGAGATGGAGTGAATGGTTCTCTGAAGTGTCAGCTCAGTTGCCAGAAGCAGTTAAAGACTCAAGTGGAACATCAGTAGATCAATGTTATATTTTGTTCTCTATATTTTGCTTTATAGATAGGAAGTGAACCTCTCTTATAAATAGAGAAATTACATCTACACACAGTATCTTCCCCTGTTTCTCATTCTCCAAAACCAACCAGAACACATATGCAACCCAACCACTACAGGTAGATATTTGGAAGCTAGGAGGTATGCATTGAGGGAGGAAGCACCACGTTTTTTCCTCTCTCTGAGCATCAGTTGGTCCATGGCAGAGCCTGGACTCTGGACTAAACAGAGCTGGCACAGTGGCTGTCATAAAACTTTTCTGTAGACAGATACTCCCCAGCAGTAGCTCTTAAACTGCTTAGTACATGAGTGAACCTGTTGCTTTCTGGCTTTGTCATATACACTTGAATTGAGTATAGAATGGCCTAACTTAGACCTTGAATTAGAGGACATCTGTCTACAGAAGTATAGAATGGTGATCAGATACCTTACACAAATAGAGTCTTAGTAGTTTGCTGGAACTGTGCAAATTGGGCTGGATTAGCACAGGCTAATGCTGCTATCAAAATAGTTCAGAATTTGAATTTTGGTGGTTTAGTTTTGTTTGTTTAACATATGACTTTTCCAGAAATGCAAGGGGTGATGACTAACCTAGCAATAAGAACACTATACTAGTGCTTTGGAGATCTAGCAAACAATTTGAATGCTGTTTTACAAGAAGGGAATCATCCAAATGATCCTAGATCCTAGTAGAAAGTTTTGCTTTCCCTTTTTCTGGAAAGGAGAACGTTATGACTGTAAAGTGAAATTTTTTAAAAATTGTTTTCTTTCTTTTAGTTCATCTGATGAAGTCAGTGTTTTGAATGTGAGAACAAATGAACTGAATAGCTTCTAGTTTGCAAAGTGCTGCTGCTGCTTCCAATTCACTATTATTTAGAGGCTTCAGGAAGAAATAACTTGAATTAAAGACTCAGGCCCCAACTTCCAAGTCAATACAATTTTGTCCATTGCTTTCAGTGAGAGCAGGATCAAGCCCAGATTCCTAAGACATCTTTCTAAAGTTTCAAAGTTAGTTGTAGAGTCACTAGTCAACATCCTCATTCAATTTTCATGTTTGTGATCCCTTTCACACACAGACACATGCATATGTGCAGGAAATCCTGTTTGGGGGTCTTGTCTGGAGTCTCCTTATGCCACTATTATTAGTGCAGTCAGTTGGTAACTTGTCTAAATCTGATCTGGGCACATCCACTCCTTTTCTTCCCCTCTGCTGGGTTGGTTTACATGGCAGTACTCTCTCTTCAGCTGCTGTTTTCAGTCAGTTCAGCAGCAATGCATTTCTCACCGTCACTATGTGATGCCTGTTGAGGTGGAGTAAATTTACTCTACTGACCACTTGCCCAAAATAACAACATCAGTTGAGCCTCTGTTTTAACGTGTGTGTTCCTTTGCTTTGCTTGTCGTCCTGGTCTCCCAACACAACACTCATGACCTGTGGATACTTTGTTTTAGTGGCTGCTGTGTTTAACTGGGACTCTGAGGAGGTACCATAAAGCTGTTAGTCCACTAGAAAGGAAACAATATCATATGGACATTGACCATCAAAGCTGTCACCTTTGAAAAGATTACAAACTGTTTGTCTGTCTTGTGGCTCAGTCTTAGAACTGAGCAAAGACTTCTTTGCACAGAGATTCTTCTGTTCACTGTGCATCTTGGAAGAACATCCTTGTCCAGGAAACAGCTTTAGATGAAGTATATTTCTTGAAAGTTTGTGTTTTTCAGTGCCTTAATGTTAGAGTAATTTTTAATCTAATATGCTCTGTTTTTTCAAGTAGATTTCCCCCGTTCCTCTTTCCAATAATTATTCTTCTCTCAAATTCTGCACTAGTTTGAAACCGCCTGCAGACTGCACATGATGCCCAGTGGCTTCAGGGTCAACCCCTGCCCTCATTTGATGTGGGCTCCATTGCCTTCTAAAGTAACAGTCATCTGTTTTTATTATGTCTACCCTTGTGCTTTCTCAGCCATGTCTGCCCTTGTTCAGGCAGAAAATACAATCTAAGTAGAACTTACTGAACCTAACAAGTATGGCTCTCAGCACACAAAAGCCAAGGTTTATCAATGTGAGTCGTTAGTTTTCAACTAACATCCTTAAGGGGTCTCTCTGACAGTCACCCAAAGGGATTAGTTTGTATGGTCATCTGCTGTATCAAGGGATTTCAGTTGGTGACCTTAGAAGTCTTTTCTACTCTCATGTACTGCATCTGGACACTGAGAAACTGTCTTCAGAGTAATAGTTACCAGAAATCACTGGCAACCCCTTTTAATTCCTAGTCAGAGGAAGTAGTATGTATACTACAGGGGAGTAGTATGGGTGGAAGTGTACCAGCTTTGCATGATCACATTCAAAAGCCAGTTAATTCCTTATTGTGTTTCCCGGGACTGTTATGAAGATGTTTATATCCTTCTTTGAAGTAAGGAGTGTGACGCTGCCATATTGGAGTGTCAGACATCCAGAGTCCCATGCTGATAAGATACTGTTTTCTGTTTTTTTGCTAACATGAATGGCTTGAAGCCTGAGAGGGTGTAGTGGTTTGAGCCTGGCTAAATGCCAAGGACTCACATACACACAGTCACACTCATCCCACTCCCCTCCCTGCAAACGGACAGAGGAGAGGAAGGACTAAAAGGTTTCACAAGTTTGTTATAAGGACCATAAAAAACTCCTAATTAATTATTTCACAGGCAAAACAGGCTCCAACTTAAAATACTAAGAATTTGTTATTTTCAAAATCAGAGCTTGAGAGTGAGAAGCCCGATAGATCTTACAGCCACCTTTTCTCCCCCCCCCCTCCCTCTTTCAGAGATCTCCCTACTTCCCCCAGCGGCCTGGGGAAAACAGGAGTGGGGGGGTTAAAGTCAGTTGTTGTTTCTGCCGCTGTTCAGGGAGGGAGAGTCCTACCCCTGCTTCCCGTGGGGTCTCCTCCACAAAAGACAGTCTATCACAAAACTGCTTTTGTGGTTCCATCCCACGGACAACAGCTCTTCCAGTGCTGTTGCCACGTAGGTCACCTTTCCACAGGTTGCAGTCCTTCTGGTGTAGTTTCTCCAACGCAGGTTCTCCATGAAGTCACAGCCTCCTTCCAGCATCCATCCGCTCCAGCATGGGGTCCTCCAGTCCTCCATGGGCTGCAGATGAATCTCTGCTCCCCATGGTCCCTCATGGGCTGCGGGGGAGACAACCCACTTCACCATGGTCTGCACCAGGGGTTGCAGGGGCCCCATTCCAGTGCTTAAGGCATCTCCTCCCCCTTCTTTCCACTGACCTTGGTGTTAATCACAATTTCTCACTCTGCTCTTCTCTAATTGCCCATGTTTGTCTGCCTGAACTTTTTTTTCCTCTTTCTTAAATATGTTATCCCAGAGGCGTTTCCATAACTCCTCATTGGCCTGGCCTTGGCCAGCAGCGGGTCCAGCCTGGAGCTGACTGGAAATGACTTGGCTCTGCTGGAAATGGAGAAACTTCCAGCAGTTTCTCAAAGAAGCCTCCCCATAGGCCCACCCTGCTAACAAAAAACCTTGCCACTAAAAACCACCACAGAGGGTAAAAAGGAAGTTCTCTTCCCTACCTATTGCACACAGAAGGCTGGTGCTCCTAAGCATGTGAAGTCCTTAGATGGCAGCAGATGATTGCTAATAGGATACTGAGTCTTTCATCCCTGGATCACTGGTTCAAACGCAGGTCAGGTCAGTAGCAGTAAAGTCTCTACTGTTGTCTGGCTTGTGAGATGAGCTGCGTGTGCCTGAATTTTGAACACAGGCACTGCTGTTTCTGTATAGTGGATTGCAAATACTATAAACTTAATGTCAATATCAAGAGGAAATGAGGAAACCAGCGGGTGTTACACGTGTCCACAGATCCCAGTGGCCGCTGTGAGCTGGTGCCAGGTTCCCTCTGGTGGCTGAGACTCTGCGTGACCACAACCCTGGAAGTTTGCTGCCTCCAAACCTGGCTGAAGACACTGAGTTTTTATCCTCTCTGAGGAACCTCTGTCCTACTTACAAGATGGTCATTACTTTTTGTTTTGCTGTGCTGGTCACCATCAAATTTCTGGGCATTAAGTGAAAGTTCTCCGTGATGCGTTGCTATATGTATCATCATCTTGGAGATACTCAGTTTCTTTGCTTCTTAGAGCAAAAAAGCTGTTACAGATTGCATCTGTGGAGACTCACTCCTGTATCAAACAGAGAACTCTAGTACAAGCTGGAAAGAAGCCTGGGTAAAGTGAAATTTCTGGTCATCGCTATTATGCTTCAGTAAGGGAAGGTAGTGTGATTTGGGGAATTGGTAATGAATTAATATTTTCTTTATAAGTGGTGTGCTTTTAGTATGAGAGAAAGTTCTTGCTTTTGTGTCTGTATTGAGCTGATGAGAAGGGGCTTTTGTTGATTGCTGCTGGAAGTCCCAGACAGTGGGTGTTGTCACCCCCTGGCTGGTGCAGCAGGTGAGCCAAGAATTGATGTTCCTCTCAAGAGGCATTCCAGGTCAAGTTAAAATATCTTTTGATACTTGTTTTATCATTTGGGTTGTTCAGTCTGTTACTGCCTGCTGGGTACATAGAGAGCTTAATTTTCTGCATCTGCCTTCTGTCATCCTCACCTCTCTCAAACAAACATCTGAGATTTCAGGCATTCCCAGGGTGCAGTGGTTGCTGCTAGTGATCGTTTAGTATTAAGTGACTCATTAAGCATATGCATGTAGTGAAATGAAGAGCTGTCACTGGCTAACGAATCTCATTTTTGGTTGAACTTTTTTCTGTCAGTGACTGTCTGATACATCAGGATACAGTAGATCTGTCATCTCCAGTTGGGGGAAGGATCCAGAAGATAACATCATCGCCCAGACTATTCTTGCAATTGAATTTTGTGAAATATCTGACACAATATGTACATGTTTGGTCTTAACTTTTTCATTAGTCCTGGAAAGAACTGAACAATATTTTAACTCTCTTGTTACTATGAGATAGTTATGTTAATCAATAATTATATTTTTTCATGAAGCTAGAGGTACAAACACTATCCATTTAGTTCCCTCCTGGCTTCTCTCTGAGTCTGCACACTTCTGGACAAGAGTTTTAGCTGATGTTGCTTGATCAAGGCTCATATTTAAGCCAAAAAAGTAATTCTTACATTGAAAGAATGTGCACAAACACTGCAGAGGGCTTGATCTTCAAGAGAAAGCTTTAGTAGTTAGCGCATGCTTTTAAAGAAGTAGTAACAGTGGTTGGGGAGTGGAGAGGGATAATGTTAGTGTAACTATACTTGCTGTAACTATTTGAGACTATGGATGAGATTCAGGAATACTTCTAGCCGTAGACGTCTTCATGGGAGAAAAGGCCACAGGTTCAAGATGGATGGGAGCCATAGCATGTTTCAGCCACGTCTGTGATCTGGAAAATATGGGGTGCTCTTTTTATTGGTGCTCTGCTATTTGGGCACGTGTAGTATGCCCTAGTCTTCATATCATACGGAATTTCAAGACCCTGGGTAAAAGACACAGCAGTATTACATGCTGATTCTGTCCAAAATGAGCAGAATGTTGTTACCTGCTTTGCAGAATGTGATGTCTGCAACAGTGCACTGCTTGGAGAAGGGCCAAATCAACTCTATCTGTGATTGGGGGTGATGTTAAGTGGAAGGTTTGATCCTCAGAACATCCTCTTGCAGGATGGTCAGATTTTGGTTCAGATCAGGTTTTCACAAACATTTCTAGCCAGAAGAAACTACTGACAGTGTCAACATGCAGGCTGATGCCAGCCAAGCAATGCTCCACAGTGGTACCCCTGCCACAATTTTGCAACCTTGATTGTGGGACAATCTTCTAACATTCTCCATCTTGTTTTCCAGATCTAGAGACAAACAGTGATCTCAACGGTGATGAATTTGAATATGAAGATGAAGCAAAACTTGTTATATTTCCTGATCACTATGAAATCTCATTACCCAATATAGAAGAGTTACCAGCACTGGTCAGTGAGTGTGTGGAAGTGGTCATGGGAATTGTCTCCTGTTTCTGTTTTTATCCAAGATGATGCTTTGTTTTTTTATGTGTGGTGCTTGTATGGACATAAAGTTCTTCCTTAACCAGCTATAACAAAGTATCAGTCATTTTTAAAAGTCATCTTTGTTTCTCGACTTCCTTCTACCTCCTGTATTCCTTCCCTTATGGTGCCAGCTTTTCCTAGGACAGCTCACATAGTACATGTGCTTACTCTCCTGCTAAAATAATAACAGCAGTCTAAAAGATTAGATGCATATTTAAGTATATAAATAGCCTTACAGATAACCATTTCTGTATGTGGTTAGCAATAGGCTGAATGCCAAATTCTCTCCAGTCACTGAGTTGTGTTAGGTTTTGATTGACATACATTTGTCTTCCAGGTGACGATAGCTTGTGATGCACTCCTCAGTGCAAAATCACCCTACAGGAAGCAGGAACCTGACTCCTGGGAAGAAGAGCTGCAGGCATCTAAACATGCCAAAACACTCGTACAGTTAGATAATGGTGTTAGGATTCCCCCCAGGTGAGGGTAATAAGGTTTGTCCATTGTAGGCTCTCTAATCCAGCCCAGTGTAGCTAAACTAAAGCCAGGAACTCAGCCCACAATTCCCTTGCGTGACTCTGGGCTGAGTGTGTGGGTTGGCTTGACCTGCCATAACGGGAAATACAGGACTGGCTCCTGCCTTACATATTTCTGTTGTTTCTTCCTGTTTTCTCATGCAGTGGTTGGAAATGCTCAAAGTGTGACCTACGGGAGAATCTGTGGCTGAACCTGACAGATGGTTCTGTGCTGTGTGGAAAGTGGTTCTTTGATGGCAGTGGGGGGAATGGGCATGCGATGGAGCACTACAAGGAGACGGGTTATCCCCTGGCAGTGAAGTTGGGAACCATCACTCCTGATGGAGCAGGTCAGCCATGTGGCATGTTCTGAGATGAGGTACCTTTTGTACATGAGACTAACAGTGTATAGCTGTTACCAAATGGGTTTGTTCTTCTAGTGCAAATGTTTGAGATTGTGATATGGAAAGGAAACCCTGTGAGTCTGTGAATTTTGTTCGACATTGGAATGAATGACACACACTCTGTTCAGAAAAAGCCCATACCTGTTTTATCCGCTCTTCTTGTCCTGTTTTATATTTTGTGTAATGATTTTTTTTTAATTTGTATAATAGTAGACTTATGATAGAAGAATGGTATTACTTCGAAACAACAGAATCTGGAGAAACAGTATTTTTTTAGTTCTGCCATTTTCTAGGGCAAATGGTTCAAAATAATGTAACAAAGAAACAATAACAGGGTAATGATTTTTTAAATTCAGAATAGTCTGTTTAAAGTGTTTTAATTATGCTGGAAACTGCTCTTTTTCATTATTGAAGAAAATGTTACTGAAATAGTATAATGAATTCTCATTTTCACAGGGCTGCTGTGATACTCAATTGTAAAATGCTTCATGATTTTGAGAGGGAAGAAAAGCTATAGATGTATCCTTGTTTGCATATTCTCCAAGTGTGATGTTCTGCATCTGTGGTGTTGCTGTGGAGGGGATTATGGCATGTGAGGATTAGATGAAATAAAAACGTGAGAAGCTGAAAAAAGTCATAAGCAGAGAGATCTTTTACTGCACTGTATGAAGAAGTGAAAATGGAAGAATTCATAGCATGATTATATTTTGGTTTTAGTCCTTATGACTGTAGGGATGAAAAATAGCTGTTTAGAGCAGCCGCTTCTTTAAACAAGCATCAGTGAGAGTTTTTCTAAGTCCTATTCAGTGTTGGGAGAAGGAGGCTGTAGTCAGATTCAACCAGCTGTGCCACGGAAACACTAAGCAAAAATCATTCTTTTCTCTCCCAGATGGAATATTATTTCCTTGCATGAGCCTGGTCTTGGATGACTATCCAAATCTCAGTTATTGAAGGTCTTTAGGGTATGCCGAGCTGTAGGTTTCAACTGCGTCTACAGAATAAACAGGGTATTCTTTAGTGGGTTTTTTCAGTATTTTTTTCTGTTTTCTTCCTCATCTTTAGCAGCAGTACTTGTTTCCTTATGGCTGCTGTCCTCGTGCCTCCCACTGATCAGCTGCTTCCTCTCTTATGTTGCCTTTGGGATAACAAAGGACAGGCTGTCATCCTTCCCTCTGAATGAGGGGCACCAGCTGTTCTCCACAGACCTTTGTTCTTCTGAGTGATGTTTACTTGGTTTCCGTATAGAAAAGACTTCCCTCCCCCAGCCTTCCTTGTTTCCTTTTCAGTAATTATTCTGCCTCTGATCTATATTTCTGTGGTACTCATAACCTCTTGATAGGGCTGGATGACAGACAAGCTTCAGGAAAGAGGCTCCATGGCCGATTGTGACACAAAGTCTGTCTGTTTTCTGCTTCCCTGCCCTAGAGGTGAAGAGGTGATGGTAGAGCATTAGTCCCTCTCCTGACATAATTTATTCCTTTTGCACACCAGTAGGAAGGAGAAAGAGGTGGTGCCAGTATTCCACCTCCCCTGCATGTACACAAAGGAGAGCTCTTTGTCTTGCCCTGAGAAACCCGTGCTGTGCACAATATGAAAGATTTCTGAGACAGTAGCCCATTTTGTAGCATTCTGCCAAAAAACACATCTTGGGTCAGGGCAGAAATTGAACCAAACTTCTCTCTTTCACTCTTGTACCTTGGACAGGATGCACCAGAGTCAGACAAGTTGGTTGCTCAGTAGGTTGAGCATTACTGGGCAGGCTGTGCTACCTGATGCCTCTCCTGACAGTGGCATTAGATTTCATTGCAAGTCACTGTGAGGTTGCTTGTTTGGGAATAGATTAAGATGTGGAATGGGGGACTGGCAGTGGGAAGCCCTATGTGGCAGGTACTTGAACAAGTTGCTTTGTGGAAGCTAATCTCAGCAATTGTCAGATACTTCTTTGGGGGATCCTGAGCAAACTGTTTCTTCAGGCACAGTGTTCCCATTGCTTGTTATCCTTTAAGTAGGAAGGAGTGATGTCCACATAGCTGGAACAGGTGTAAATCCTGAGCTGTGGAAGAAATGGAAGTACAGGTAGCATTGTGATTTTTCTTTCCTTGCACTAGTATGAATCATAATGATTATTCTCAGTTCAATTCTGGTTTATCTGTCACAGATTTATCTTAGTGGGATTTTTTCCCCTTGTATTCCTCTCTTTTCTCCCTTTCTCACTCTAATGATACCAGCTTTTCTGTCTCACATTTGCTGACTTGTCTACATTCCTCATCTACCCAGTCTGTATGACAGTACTGCAGACCCTGTTTGGTGGCTCTCAACTTCTTTCCTTGATTTTTTGAAAAGTGAATTATATCTTTCACCTGTGAATTTAAGTTAAACAGCAAAATGTTCTAAAGTATATGACACAAGCTGGACTTGAGCAAAAGATTAGTGAGTCGTGTTCTGTTTCTGCTGCTCTGGGTCAGTAGTCCCAGATGATTGTGCTCTGCAGTTGTCAGAACAGAGGGAAAACAATATCAAAGCTTCAAAATACCAAATTGAAAGCACTCACCCAAGATCAGTTGATGTGTAATCTCACTCCATTAGGTGTTTGAACTTTTGGCTGTGCTGTGACCTCACCAGAATACTATGAGAATGTTGTGGTGTCTTGTGTGTGGATGAACAGGCATGTCTTTTGGGCACGTTTGCTACCACACAGTGGAATTCCAGCAGATGGGCAGCTACAGCCACACACATGCCAGGAAGGTCATTGGAATCAACATTAGTAGAGCTCTGGTGGCTAATCAACAGCTGGCAACACAATTCCCTGGTTTGATGAGGGAAACAATTTCCCTGTGTTTCATAGGGCTGGTTAATTTTGAAAGTTGCATTAGATCTTTGAGTTCTTGGCTAACCTTCAATCTATCATTTCATAGCAGATTTCTGTGAAACTGCCTTTTGTGAAAGCCTTACATCAGGGATGGGCTGAGTCTGTAGCTGCCAGGAGAGGCCTGGGTGAGGACCTTTCAGAAGTGATATTTGTGCTGTGAGCAGTATTTGTCTGGGTTCCTGATATCCTTTCCTGAGTTTGTTTCGTGTTTCTCCTGGCTAAGTTTTCTCTGTCAGCCTAGATCTGGTCTTACAGAGCAAGATCACTGTGAAAAACTCTGTCAGGAGTGAAGGAAACTTGCCTCAGAGAAATACAGACAGACTGGTAGAGGAATTCTGGATTTTGGTAAGAGAAGAAACCAAAGCAGGGAAGTAGTCATTTACTACAGAGGAAGAGAAAAGGCAGAAGGCCTTTTCAAGTCTTACTACTGCATGTGTTTTCACTCCTATCCCTTTATGATGCCTGCAGCTTGATCATTATTTGTTCAAGTAGTTGAAACCTGCTCTGAACTCACCTTCATTACAGAATTTGTTTGGTAAACACTAAAAAAGAGATTTTTCTCTCTCAACTCTTTTGTCCTTCTGTTGAATTTATTAAACTTTGTTTCATAATGAAGATATTATCATTAGATGTATTACTTCCCTCCAAAGTCTGAACTTTGCCTTGCCAGAATGTTTTTGGGCCATAAGGCCATAAGGGCTTATCACAGAACTAGAACTGGAATATAGATCTCCTATACAGTAAAGCAAGACATCTCACTCATAAAATCACTTTCTCCTTAACCACAAGATTAGATTAGTCTTTGAAGTCCAATCCAATCGTGTCCAATAAAAAATACATCTCTTTATTCTAATAAAGACTTTTGCTGTTCTCCCTGAATCTCTGTGGGAAAAGGGCATAAACGAATTTCTTAAACTCAACTAGAAATTAATTATTGGCAGTAGTTGGCCTGATATACTCACAGTTTATGTGTCTGCCTGCATCTGGTAGCTCTACAAAAATTCATAATCTCTTGTCATGTTCAAAATGTGGACTGGCCACATATCTGAGAACTGTGCATCTCTTGTTCCTTGTTTTCCCTACAAATTTCTTATGTGGAGCAGGGGAAATACTATGATCACTATAAATGTTTTTAGGTTTTAATACTGTGGAGGCATATAATTTCTTTTGAGGAGAGTAATTGAGGTGATTGTGTGGAAAGCATTTAAGATACATACTGAGCTATGTGGATGTCTGTGCACTTCTCTGCTGGCCATAACCAAGCTTGGAGAATATGAATGAGGCATCTTGTATAGGCAGTCCTGTAGTGAGAATGCAATGCTGGTAAAAAAAGAGAAGGGATAACATTTGATACTGGAGCTCATTGGTTTCTCTCTACTTTTGTAGATGTCTATTCCTTTGATGAAGAGGAGCCGGTTTTAGATCCCCATATAGCAAAACATTTGGCACACTTTGGGATTGATATGCTGCAGATGCAAGTGGTAAGAAATCCATCTTTTGTTTAGTTTGTTGTTTACTTGCTTTTTCAGTTGGGAGTGGGAGAGATACAGGAGAATAATGACACTTGTAGCTTATTTGTGTGATTCCTTCAGACTTACGATAGTATTGTAAAGTTCAGCCAGCTAGTTTGTGTTTTAGTGTCTGAGATCTGAGTGAATCATTACTCTGAAGTCCAAAAGTTGCCTTCTGAAAGAGGTCTTCATGATCTTTGGTTTACATTTTTCACTTCTCCTGTGTTATGTACTATTTGTCTTCAAGATGAAAAACCTCATTCAATTAGAGAAAAATATCTAGAATACTTAATTACAGTGAGTGAAGGAAAGCCTGTTGCATGTGTAAATAGATACAAGTCTTAAGCAAAAAGAAGCTAAACAATGGATAAGTTAAAAAATGGCTGAAAGTTCTTTATGTAAATTTCAGTTTAAGTTTTGTTAATAAATACATTACAAAATGAAAAAAGGCATTCTTTCAAGTCTAGAAAACAGTATGGTCTGGGGTGTGGTATGCTAGAAAAGGACTGGGGCAAAACTGGTCCTCCTTCTGAATGTGTATTGTGCCTGTATTAATAAAGAAGTACTTTTAATAATTTGTATCCTAGTGGATGTTGATTCTTGTTCTGTTTAAATTATGTGAGAAGTCAGAATAGTATATGGTTATAAAGGCAGGTGGGTTTTTCATTGTTGTGTTGGTTTTCTGTTTTTGTTTGTTTGTTT
>WEIV01005343.1:9778-27792 GCA_013390005.1 Calyptomena viridis
TCTCTATCTCTAACTTTTCTCCCTCTGTTCCCTGGGAAGTCCCCTGGGAGCCCCTGCTTTCACCGACCCCCTCTTCCCTCCAACATCCCCTCTAGCCACCAGGAATCAGCTTTGAAACCCCTCCCATACCCTTCACACCTGCTTGCAAGCAGGTGTCTGCTTCAAGCCAAAAAAGCTTGTGTTATTTCATTGAGAAGGACTATTTTGTTGTGTGCTGGCTACTCATGTTTTCTTACGTCAGATACTTGATTTAATTTTGGTTGGTTTTTTTTTTTCTTTGGTTCTTTCTGTTTTGATACATGTTAATACATAACATTTTCTTTTTCCTGTTTTAATAAAACTCTATACTCAAACAAGTCTCGAACAATTTAATATTGAAGTTATTTTAATTCGCCTCCACTGTCCCCATTAAACAGCGACACTCACCCTTAACGGGTTATTTCCCTTTCAAGGTCCTGTGGCTGCTGAGGGACCTCTCCCCACTATCTTCCTCTGGCTAGCCTAGGTCCAGGCTGAGCATCCTCTCAGTCTCCAACCCTGATTGAATCCCTCCCATGATTATGTCCAAGAATTCTTCCTCACATTCTTTCTAGTTAATGTTTGCAAAACTATTTTCAGATTTCATGCTTCACATCAGCTCCTTCAAAACTGTCAATATCACACAGACTAGAAGGTATCTACCAGATGCTCCATCCTTCCACACTGTGTTCTTCAGGTAGTGCCACCACAACATGGAGAGCAGTTGTATGTAATCAATATGGGCATGCAGTTCAGAGAGATTCACAGGCTAGATTTATACTGTTGAGGTCCTCATCAAGGCAAGATTCGAGTAGTCCATACCCTTCACATCCAGATTTTATAAAGGGTAAGAATAGAAAAGGTGGTGTGATGTACTTCAGAAAATCCTTTTTCCAGATGTTGGGAGGATTAGGGCTGCACAAGGCTTTGGTGCTGTACACTTAAGTGCACACTGGAAAGTCAAGAGGCAATGGACACAATATGGACTATGAACAAGGAAAAATTTTCAAAATGAGCATTCTTAAGCCCTGTAATAGGTAGCCCAGAAAGTCTGTCAAGTCTCTGTTGGAGATTTTCAAAACACAACGGACGATACCCTGAGCATCTTGATCAGCTTTGAACTTAGTTCTGCTCTAAGTCCTCTTCTATGTAACCTGCACGTGTCCCTTTTTCCAGCCTTTATGACTCTCTGATTGTACAGTTGATTCTCTGATTCACTTTCCCAAGGAAGGTTAGAAGACTTCTCAAAATTATAATTCCTGAAAGATCATTCTTTAGTAAGAGAGAATTTGGGGAAAAGGCATGCAAAATAAGAAGTAAAGATTATGCCTTGCTGTTAACACTGGAGTCACTGGCAAAATGAGGACAGAAGAAGAATTCCCCCTGGTTTTAGTAAGATGTTGCTAATATAATTTCACAAAAATCTTATATTTCATAAAAATCACAGGAATAAACAGGGAGTGATAATATTAAAATTCAGCCTTTCATTCAGACTGAAGGTGCTGCTATAGTTTGTAAAGTTTTGATGGATGACTGTGATGCCTTGGAGTTTTTCATATTTCTAGAATTCTAGCTTGCCTGTATAGGCTCACTTAGAGAGATTTCTACTAGGCCTTTCCTAGCAATGTGTGCATTCTTTCTGTAGCTAATGGGGGTGGCAGGACAAAACACTGAGGCTCAGAGCTGCTAGAAAAGCTCTAGAAAGGGAGGTGTGTGGGTGGCTTTAGGGAAGTAGAAGGTCTCTGGTCGGGCATCTGGAGAACATTGGCCCAAGATGAACTGTAGTTGGGTAACTTGAGGGGGGGTAGGCTTTTGAAGCTTGTGAATGGAAAGGGATCATGTGGTCTGGGGCTTCTCTCTCTAGTTCTTTTTCTCTCTTATCTTTGCTCCTGGACCCTGGAAACTCTCATTAAAGTACTGCTCTTCTTTTCACCTTTATTAATTTGTTTTTGCAGTTTTTTGTCTCCCCCTCTGATTTTAGGCATCAACTGAATGGAAAGTGATTGTATGAGAAACTTTTACTAAGTTTATGCAATGACTCTGCTGCTTTTCAAATCTGGTCAGATGGGAAGCAAAAAAGATGTCTTTCTCCTCCTAACTTCCAGCTCTGCAAAGTTTCCTTAAAGCTCAAGAGGCTTCTTAGTACTACGTTGCAAATAGTAAAGATTCTGGCTGAGGTTTTTCAGAGCAGTGTGGTGGTTTTTATGCTCAAACCCCACTGATTTAAGCAGATAATGTCCATAAAAGAGAACTCTTCTTTTCCCTACTTTTCCTCATTTAACCGTTTTGCATCAGGCAAAAGAGACTCCAGCTGTCTAAAAGAACCAATGTGGCAACTGTGTGGGACCACATGAAGCACAAACCTAAACCTAGCATACATGTAGCACTATGCTGTTAACCACTAGCAGCAATGAACCAAACAATATCTTCCTTTAGCACCTTCTCGAGAAGAAATGAAGAATTTCTTCTCATTTGAAGAAATCCAGTCACAGTTTGATTTACAAAGACCAAACTGAGAGACGTGCTAGCTATTTAACCCACCATAATTGGAAACGTCAAAATTAATATATTTTCATGCATCCTGCTGAGGGAATTTTGGCCACTTCATGATCAGAAGTATTTTGATGCTAGTAAGCATGTGGTACAGCATGAAGACAAGAAATAAATGAGTTGATAAATATAATATTTTTCTGTGCAATTTTTGTGAGAGCTGCTATCAGTTGAATCAGATTCTACAATTATTTCCTCAATTCTTAAATAATTTGGGGACTTAGTTGGCAGAAGAAACCTAGAGACACACAATTAAGTTTGAATAATGACACCTTCTTACATCAACATAGCTCATTATTTAATAGTATCAAAACATCAGCTTTAATTACATCTGAATAGCTAACAATAAATGTCATAGATTTTTTTTTTCTTTCTATTAACTCTGCTAAGAGCCCCTTCTTCTTCAAGTGTATACACATACTGGCTGAACAATGCAGTCTCTCGGGCTGGGCCTATAACCTGATTTAGTTACATTTATACTTTATATCAACTGAAAAATAAATGAGAGTAAATCTAGTTGTGAAATCCTGCACGGGAACATCAGAATTATCAGAATGTTTAGCAAACTTCCTTATACACAGCTGAAAACATTACTTCAATAGAATAGAGAAAATACAGGCTCTCCAAGGCAAAGGTTTTGTTGCTGAGTATTCAGTGCAATTAACACAGAGACATTGCCCTACACTGTGGGATATGACATAACTTCAGCTGGAAGACTTCGTTTCTGTTGGATCACTCAGGCTCCACTAAGAAACTCTGGAGTGCACTTGAGCTACCTTTACTCACTTAAAGCTCCCTGGATGAAGGCAGGAATCTTGTTTTTGTTTAGGGCCCAAGGAAGAAAGTTCAGCCACCTCCAGAGGGCAAGTCAGATCACTGCAATGTGAATGACTGCCAGACATGGAGTGACTGTGGTAAGTGTGCAGAGTAGCTGTAGCAGTCCATCTCTCTTTAGCAACTACAGAAGGAGCTACAGGACCACATTAGATTACACTTCTATGTTTTACACCACTCAGAGTGTATAAAAGAATCTGAGAATACTGCCCGTGCATGAGTAGCAGACACAAGTGTTCTTCACAACAGTGCTCTTCCTCCTTCACTTAGACTATGTCCAGACTCAGACATAGGAAAGGGAAGAACACACTTCACATTGTCACTGATTATGTCAACTCCATTATTTTAGTCTACTAATAAAGGATATCTAGAAATTATTCAGCCTTTAGAAAAGAAGGCTCTAGGGATACCTGATTGTGGCCTTTCAGTACACTATAAAGGGGGCCATAAGAAAGACAAAACTTTTTAACATAGCCTGTTGCACTAGGACAAGGGATAATGGTTTTAGACTGAAAGAACGTCAATTTAGAATAGATACAAGGAATAATTTTTTTACAATGAGTCCACCATTGGCAAGTTTGCAGATGACACCAAGTTGGGAGCAAGTGTTGATCTGTTAGAGGGCTCTGCAGAGGGACCTGCACAGGCTGGAGAGATGGGCTGAATCCAACAATATGAGATTTAACAAATCCAGGTGCTAGGTTCTGCACTTTGGCCACAACAACCCCCTGCAGTGCTACAGGATGCGGATAGAGTGTCTGGAGAGCAGACAGGCAGAAAGGCACCTGGGGGTGTTGGTCGACAGCTGACTGAACATGATTCAGCAGTGTGCCCAGGTGGCCAAGAAGGCCAATGGCATCCTGGCCTGTGTCAGGAATAGTGTGGCCAGCAGGACCAGGGAAGTCATTCTTCCCCTGTACTCAGCACTGGTTAGGCTGTACCTTGAGTGCTGTGTCCAGTTCTGGGCCCCTCAGTTTAGGAAAGATGCTGAGATGCTTGAATGTGTCCAGAGAAGGGCAACAAGGCTGGTAAGGGGTCTGGAATACAAGCCCTCTGAAGAGTGGCTGAGGGAGCTGAGGCTGTTTAGCCTGAAGAAGAGGAGGCTCAGGGGAGGCCTTATTGATCTCTACAACTGCCAGAAAGGAGGTTGTAGCCAGGTGGGGGTCAGTCTCTTGTCCCAGGCAACCAGTGACAGAATGGGAGGACACGGTCTCAAGGTGCACCAGGGGAAGTTTAGGCTAGACATTAGGAAAAAATTCTTCACAGAGAGTGATTGGTCATTGGAATGGGCTGCCCAGGGAGATGATGGAGTCACCATCCCTGGAGGTGGTTAACAAAAGTTTGGATGTAACACTTAGTGCCATGGTGTAGTTGATAAGGTGGTGTTAGGTAGTAGGTTGGACTTGATAATCTCAAAGGTCTTTTCCAACCTAGTTAATTCTGTGATTCTGTGATTCTGTGTCAAAGGGCATGCAGGAAAACAGGAGGCGGTCAAACTTTTTCTTGAAAACTTAGGTAAGTCCGCAAGGAGCATGTTGATAACAGTGTAGCTGACAATGCTGCTTAATTTATCCTCAAACATTTTCATACAGTGGAATATAAATGAGACCCTGCCAGACAAATATTTGTAAAAAAATATTCATACTGCTTCATTGTCAGCCAAAAGAGAGATTACTAAGTTGTTGAAATCAGGCAAAACTCCCACTCATAACTCTTGGCTGGAAAATATGTATAGATTTGCTCCACTGAAAAAGGCTTGCTGTCAAATCAGCAGATGAACACAATATTTCCATGAGATATGGCACACACCTTTGTGAAGCTTTGTCTAGTGATATATTGACAGTATTATCAATGAACCTATTGCTATTCTCTGCCTTGCAATTAATCTCTGAACTTGCTACATTTCTGATTAAACCAGTAATTTCTCCTTCAAGAGTTAGGCTCTGGCTCTGGCAACCCAGCCCAATGAGTAGACTACAGTAAAATGAATGAAACCAGCAAACCAACCCCCAGCAATCCTCAGATTGCAAGACATTAGTCTCCAGTGATTTACAGAAAACTTTCTAGCAGACTCTGCCACTAACCAATTTCAGGTGAGCAATGGCATCCTCTGGATTTATCAGGGGTGCAGAAAAAGTATGCTGATTTATGACAGAACATGCACCTGTGTCTCTTGCTTTCTCTGAGGACTTCCCAAGCAGCTGCTCTGATTAGTAGCCAGTAACAAATGTACAGTTCTTACTTTCCTCTCTCATTTTAACTTTGCTGCCCATTTACACATTGTGTGTATTAGTGGCTTGTTATTTTAAAAGTTATCACATAAGAAAGAATGAAGTGTGTCATGTGTTATGTGTTCAGTGCTTTTGAGAAAAAAAAAGAACTCTATTTGCTTTGGCAACTCCAGCTCCAGTAATTTGTCTGAACAGGAGATGGAAATCTAACAGCATATGGCTGCAGATATAAATACAGATCTAGAATTATATGCAGACACACTATACATTAAAATGAAAAGCATTTCATGGGCAGTTGGTCACAGTGATAATTCCAAAATGCAGGATTTAGTTACCATTCTCAAGTATTTATCCCTTGTTATGCATAGTATTTTATACTCCCAAATCCTTATTGTAATTTAAATTTAGCTAGAAGATGGCAGATGACCAGATTTACCCCAAACCACTCAAGGTATGCCTTTTTCTTCAGATGCATCTTATTATACCATGCAAAGAGCAGAATGAGACAAAACTATATGGTATGCTGCAAATACGCTTATGATTTATCTATACCATTAGCTTTACAATAAATAGAGAAGAAAGCGATGAGTGTCCATGGGGAGAATTATGGCTTGGGGAATGTTATTTACAGTTCTTTATAATCTGAGTCCTTGCTTACAAAAAACAGACTCTCATACAAAGTGGAACAAGCAAGAGCAATGGAGGTGCTTCAGTCTTGAGCACTGCTGGAGTCAGAAGGATTTGATGAAGGATAATAACAAAAGGAAGACACCTGAGGGTGCTGTGTGTATTTCAAATTTAGCTCTTCTAATTTATATCAAAATTAATTTTTCCCCCCACTACTTTCCTGAAAAATTTCCTATTTTTCAATTTATAAATCTTTGAAATCAATGTGATTTACTCCCAGTTCTTCAAGTTGCCCTGTTAATAAAAACCAAGGTGTCAGGTTAATTCTGGCTTTTAGAGTGACTGCTACCTTACCACACTAGTGTGTGGATAACCTTACATAATGGCAAATGTGGCTTAAAAAGTAAAGAACAATAAAGCAACTTCTCAGTTTTACTGGTGCAAATGAAATCTTCCTTCCTTAAGTATTTGGATATCAAAATATGGCCAGTACCTGTGTGCACTCTGCTTCTGAGGTGTAAGTAGCAGTGTTATATTGTGACATCTGGAGCAAAAAACCAAACAACAAATTCAGATCTACTTGGAATAGGTAGCTGGGAGAAAAAAAAAAAAAAGGAAAATTAAAAGTGGTTTCTCTGTTCATGTTTCTCAGATTATTATCAGGGATGTCACTGGGATTATTGCTGCTGTTTACTTGCTGCTGTGCTGAGGCAGTTTGGCACATGAATGCAGTAATGAAGAATGGCCCTACAAGTGTGAAAACATGTTCCTGGCTAAACTTAACTTTAAGCATAATCTGAAGTACTATCGAGTTATACATACTTTCAAGCATTCCAATGGGGAAAAAAACAACTCCAAAACTTGGATTTTCACAGCATGTGATTTGGCATATTCAATTTTAAAAAGCTTTTAAGTTTCTTGCTGTCCAAACAGCAAAAGTACCTAGAGAAGCCATTAGTAACTGATACTTTAAAGGTATTGTCCGACTGATACATTTTTATTTTGAACCAAGAACCAACTCTAAATTCAATAGGAATTATAAGGAGTTAAAAGGATATATAAATTCCAATTATTGAGACCAAACAGCAACAAAATACAAAGGAAATTATATATCAAGATAGAAATCTATTTCTATTACAGAAATCTTCTGTTAAAACATCTAAACCGATCTTGATATTGAATAGAAGTTTATAATTTGTTGCAGAGGAATTTTTCTTTGCTTATGTTATTTTGTAGGTACAGCAAGTTAGCCACTAATGCAACAACGTAGAAGAGTATGAATTAGTTTTCAAACCTGTAATGTTTTGTCATTATTTTTAATCAGATGGTTTTAAGAGAAAGAAGTAAAACTCGAGTTGCAATTCTTGTTTAATCTCTGCTGAAGCATGAGGTGATTTTTTATAAGCCAATCTGACCTTGAAAACAATTTTATTCATTAAGTCTCTGTTGACAAAAGAAACACTGTTGTAGTGAGAAGGCAAGTCTTGACTTTTCTTTACAAAAAGGAAAGATTAAGCAATCCATAATGCCACTGTCAAACTGTAAAATGAGTCCAACAGGATGCAGTAGAAATATGTTGCAAGAAATGTTTTTCAGACACTAGGCATTAACACAAAGAGGTTCAAGCTGATTCTGGATGAATTTCCATTGCTGTAGTGAAAATAATACTCTCTTTATATAAAGGTAAGATATAGTTCACTGGCATAAAGATATAGTTCACTGGCATACTATGAATTCCTTGTATATCTCTAGTTGACCATTATTAAAGTCTAAGTATCAATAAATCCAAAAAATCATGTAAGACCTGTGAACAGCACTTGGTTAAGTCTAGTGTTTTAATGTAAATAAATAAATAAAATATATTTCTAATTGGTCCCAATTTTTTGTTATTTAAATGTTTTTCTGGCATTTCCAATATACACTTTGCTTTCTATTCTTTCATACAGAGAAGGACAATATCTAGATATTTACAGCAGCACTTATTTATGTAAACCAGTTAATAAGTTAACAAATGTCATAACTGGCAGTAGATACTCAGGATATTCTGTTATGTACTATATAGCCATTATTTGGTTTGGTTAGACTCTGACATTCATCAGAGTATCCAGGTGCCTTACAGCTGCTCAGAGAAACATTTTTTAACAACTGGTGTGGTTCAAAAAAGTTGTCTCAGAGCAGAGATCATTCCTTGGTATGCCAGAGACATCTCTTGAAAACTCACTCCCATGGCCAAAACACATGAATTAAATGCATGCAAAAATTAGTGGAAAAGAGGGCATAAAAAAATTAAAACTAAATAATTGAATCATTTTGAATGCTACTATACTGCAGAAACTAGCAAATTCCAGACAAAAAATACTCTTCCAAGAAGAGTAGAATACAATTGTTTTGCTGGCATTCAGCCTTTGAGAGCAGTAGTGAAGCTGCAGTGAAAGACAACATGAGGCAGTGTTGGAGACCACTAGGAAAGGAGCCAACCACTGCTTTTAAATTATAGCCAATACCTTGATTTTCATCCAGTGTGCACAGAGAGCCAGTACAGAGATGCACGTTCAAAGAGCTGTGTGTTCATACTGGCCTAGCCCACCTAACTGCCTGTCTCCCTCCGCCAGCAACCCACACTTAGATCCTTTTCTTTCCTTCTTCCTTGGCTCAACTAAAAAAGAGTCTCCTCTTCTTCAGCTACTCCCATGAGAGATTTTCCTTTTGTTTCATCTATTCTACCTCCCAGTCATGACCACCTAGGAATTGGAGTCATGCCATAATCTGACCTTACTCCTGTTCAAAGTAGCTTTAACTCTAAATTTATTTCTAAAATTAGTATTTAAGCAATGCTGAAGTATGTCATCTACTTCTGCAGTTTTCTCCACCTGGACCAAAATAGCTGACCCTTGACAGGACCACAGCACCACAGTGCTTCTGACATAAGAATGAGCTCAGCTGCAGTTTTTTGGCTTTCACTTATGATTGCTCCCACCTGCCTCTATTATTTATGCGATGTTGTTTTAGAGACAAGGTCAGCATGGGGAAAAGTTTACCAATATAACTATCCTGGCAAACCACCCTTGTGTGGGTGCAGCTTCCACTGGCCAGGCAGAAAAGAAAAGAAAGTAATTTTGCTGGTACAGAAAATACTGGTTCCCCAGTGAAATAAGCTATACTGACGAGAACACTTTCCATCCCAGTGTAACCATATCTACATCAAGCTTTTGACAATATAAACAAATGGTTAAAATAAAAATAACCTTAGTTCATACTGCAGTGCTGGAAAACATACCTCCTGTAGTCCTGGCCAAATTTTGTGACAGAAAAGCCAGTTCTATGGGTAAGAAATTCAAACCTATCTTCTCTACTAAGAAAAAGGGTGGAGAGGGAAGAGACCAACAATGAACTTGTAAATATGAAGCATTCATTATTTCTGACAGTAATTGTTTCCTGTGAAAATTTATAAATAGGGTACAGTAATGGATCTAATTATCTTGGCCTTTTATTTGGGGGCCAGGGCAGTTGAGCGGGGAGCAGAGTAAAAAATATTTCAGACTTATCATGGAAAACTGGCTAAAAGTAGGACTTTCCAAGTAAAGTCCTTTTATTGTAGAAGTGCATGTTGACTCATCCAAATAAAAAAAATCATTTAGGCAGAAGCAAACTGAAAAGTAAAAGCTTCTCCTCCTTCTTTCTTAGCATTAAAATCTGTTATTAAGAGAGAGTAAAAAAGAGAAACATTGATAGCTGTGGCACATACAGGTTTGTTTTTTGGTTTCTCTCCAGAGACCTCCATAGAGGAGCCGTTTTCATTTTTCTTGCTGACTCAAAACTCTCTGACTTTGCAGAAAATGCTTAAGCTTTTCTTAATTGTTGCTGTTGCACAAAGAAATATCTGTGTTGTTACTGCCATTATAACTGCTATCGGCGCTGTTGTGCAATCTGTTTTCAAAGGAGGTCTGAGAGAATGAGTGCTCTCATTTCTGACTTGCTGCTGCCCAGGGCAGTGGGTGACTGTGACAACATCTTTTGTTGTTTCCAGCTTCCAAAAGGTAAGCCTCATACTTGCAAAGTGTGAGAAAAATCTCGTTTTGTCTTTGTTTTATTGAGCAACTGTCATGGTGTCAATGGGAGTTGTTCATCAACAGTGCTTCACAGCCCTAATTGCAAAACTACTGTGTCCTAGCAAGGACAGGACATGGCTGTGACTGGCAGGCACATAGACTGTCTGAAAGCACGAAGGCAGTGGCTAATCCAAACTTTTTGCATTATTAGGCATAACTCTGCCTTCGTATGAAATGGTTTGTGCTGAGCATAGGCCACTGAGGAAAGCTTCCTGTTAAAACCTAAAGCTTTAGTGATGTGAATGGGGCCAGCAGGGCAAGGGGAGAGGAGGCCGTGCAGAGGAGGGCTTGCTGTCCTCCCAGGCTGAAAACTAGATGCTATAAGGGAATATTAGACTTGAGCTTCAAGCTTGCTTCTTGTGATGTGATAGCTAAAGTCACTTCTGGAGCTGTCTGGGTAGCAGTGGAGCACATGAAGGCTGTGTGCTAAAATTGGTGGAAATAATAGTCTCAGATAATTTTAAACCTATACAACCAGAAGACAGACCAATGTTTCTACTTTTCTAACAAAAATCTCTCAGAGACTTGCAGTGTAATGTTTCAATTTTTGTACTCTTTTGCCTTTTATTGACATAAAATTAGATCTCATGGCTCAGTATACATAAATTCCTTAAATATATATGCTATATTTCTTACACCTGTAGAACTGATTTAAATGAGTGTCTGCAAAGACATATTTTAGAGTGGATGTTTGTTTTTGGATTTTTTTGTAATTTTATTGAAAATAAAAAGAATTTTTCAAACACTGTGTAAAAAGACCTAAACCATTTTCTTCCTGAAGGCAAAAAGTTGATTTACTAGACCTGAGCTCTATGCTTTGCCATGCCAATGACTCACTGGGCACATCTCTGTGATTTGTAGCAGCATTGTTAATGTCTGTACAAGGTCTTCCAGCTTTACGACAGAAAGGGTATGCCATTACACAGGAGTAGTTCCAATCAGGTCAATGAATCTCCTCAAGGGAGCCAAGTTTCATATGTGTCTGGATATTGATAGGAACTTGGATTTAGGATACAGGATTTAAAGTACTAAGGTCTAGAGTACTCACTGCTTTGACAGCACTACAGGGAGAAAGAACTTGCCAATAACTTCTTATGAAACCTTGCTTTACTTTTCTATCTTAACGCTTCCTTTTCATAATGGAATGCATCATATGGATATGCATAATGGCTGCTGCATCACTGCCATTACTTGCACACACTCCTAATTGCACTCAGGTCTCACTTAAATTAATTTTATGACAGAAATTTTATAACAGAGAATGTAACAATAACAGGAAGAAAACTGCTAGTATATCATGAAACCGCAGAAATTAGACAAGGAAAGACATGTTATTAAGTAATTTACTCTATCTCAGTGCCAAATAATTGTTTTCTAGAGGACTTGCTTGAGTTCTTTGTCCAGTTACATTTCAAATGGCATCAGTCACACAACAACCCAAAAAACACAGCTGTTCCATATTTTCATGGACCTCACTGCTCAGAAAGCTTTTTTGGAAAGTCCATCCTAAAATTAATTTGACTTATATGTGCCATTCTGATTCTTCTCAGATCTAACAAGAGTAATCCCCTTTATCCTCTTTCCACGTCTTCGGCCTTCTGACCTCTCTACTGTGAAATTATTATCAGAATTGGCCCCTCCTGCTGTAACTTTTCTCTTGTGTAAAACCATATTTATAGTCCTGAGGGAATAAAACACACATGCAGAGAGGTACTTGTTTTCCCCCCGTGTGTCAGCTACCAGTACTGACCAGCTGTGACAAGAACAAGGCAGACATCAAGTTACAACAGCAAAGAAATATTCTGATATTAACACTTCAATGTCAAACACTTAGTCAGTGCCAGTGTGCCAAAATTTTTAGTATAGTAGTTACTGTAGTACTCCTTTCTTTTTCTTTAAAACACTGGACAAGACAGTAGTTATTGAGGAAAGATATATACAAGTACATGTAATTATACACATACATATGTACACAGAGATGTATATGAAATTACACCACTAAAGACAGGTGAGTTTAGATGGCAGAATGTCAAGATTTGGATCACTACATAGAGAAGATACAAGTATTAAACATTCAGGGAAATAATCACTAATTCCCTTAGAGCTAAAACTTGATGCTTCAACAGAAAGAATGGCCTGGGAATATCTGACCTTTACAATATTCTGGCAGTTTTGGTTGTATCGCTTTTTTCTTGTCTGTCACTAGCAGTTGAAAACTTGTCTTCCCACTCTGCAGATCCACACCTGGCAAAGCAGTGTCACCTGTCAATCACTGTTTCAAAATGTGTAACTTCATACAGCAGGAGACTTTAAAGCAGTACGTGTAGAGAATTTCCTACATTTAAGCTGTGTGATAGATTTTTCTGGTGAAAGGAAAGAAAAAACAAAATGAAAAGGGAAAGCAGGAAAGATTGAAGAAAAAGTGGTGAACAAAAAGTAGAGGAGTCCTGGAGAATAGAGTGTTAAATCTTCAAGCCATTTTCTCCTTCTCTTCATGTAGGAGCCAAGGGGATGCCTGATACTTTACTGCAACAGCAGCTGATTCTCAAAATAAGTGTTGGGAAGGGCAATCAGACATTCCCCTCTTGAAAAATACTTTTAGAGATCATTAGGCAGACACAGTCATTCCTGATGTTCACAAGGAAATCAAGGCGGCAGATAATGAGTCCCCAGCTCTTCTCTTAAAATATCAAACCTGCCTGTTCTCTTCTGCAATTCCCACCATGTCTGCTTTTGAAAATAGTCAAACTGCTTCCTTTGAGTTTGAGCTTTCCCCATCCACTTACTTGAAGGCTCTCGCTTTCATCACCTCTCCTGCACAGAGGCCTCATGCTCCTGCCAACAGCAATTCCCATGATAATCTCTCCCAGGACACCCCTTCCTACCTCTTTCTTAAAATATTTTTTACTGCAGTTTTTCTGAGTAATGCTCCAACCACTACTCCTATGAGAGGAAAAGAGGTGGGTTGCAAAGCACATCCAAACCCTGCTGTAGGCTTAATGACTTCTGGGAGGGCTGTTACTGAAGGATTTACCCCTCATAGATAATTGCTACTGCTTTGACTATTTGTGAGGAAGAGGAGAAAATACTTTTGAACAGGCCCAATGCTATAAGGAAATTGTGTCTACTTTGGTTCACAAATTGTAAGTTTCCTATCTGCTTAGTGGGGCACTTGCCAATCTATCAAGTGATACCAATGACAGCTTGTGGGAGGATTTCAAGGAGTGCACAGCAGAGTCAGTACACAGAGGTCAGTGAGAAGCCACAGCACCCTATAGTGCCTCTCTTAGAGAAAGAAGTATCCCACCACCTCTAAACTTGAATGCTACACACAGGTAGGATGCCATGAGGAGGTGATGCTGGCATCCTGTCTCCCCCCACCCAGGAGGTGGGACTTTCATTACCTCTCAGAGTGGCAGCTTTTCCTGACTTACACTGTGGTTCTGACAATAACATTTTTCTTTAGTTAAGAACAAAAACTGCAGTCTAGCTAACCGTGGTAGAGAAATTGCTGATCTCAGGGTTTAGTGCAAGCTCAAATATTTTGTCCACCTTCTACACTGAGGACAGCTATGGTTACACTCTCTACTTATAATTTCTTCCTTTTTAAAAAATATTTCCAGTCAGTTAGATTGTCAGTTAGATTTCTATAAATGTCTGTGTTTACCCATGGCCACACCAACAGCCCACTTCTAGAAACCACTGGTGCCTTAGAGAAAGGTGAATGCATGGAGAATATAACATTAACATCTTTCATTGTAAAACTCTAAAAGTGAACAAAATATAGACAGGATTAAATATTCAGTGGAGGAATTTAAGCCACAAAAATGGCTGAATGAGATAATGAGAAAATAACAACATCATGGGTACATTTTATCAAAATAAATATTTCACATTGGAAGGGCAGAAGCTGTCAGACTGTAAGATATGAAACTTGCCTGAGGCCTTTGATACAAGATACTGACATTTTCCAAGACATATAAACTAAGAGTAGAAATTGATGTAAGTACTTTTTTCTCCCCTTTTTGCCCATGATGTAATTATTTTGGTAGTTAATAAGCTATTCAGAGTTGCACCTCCATTTTTCTTAGCTTGATACAGCTAATAGATAAGATAATCCCTCCAACAATTCAACCGTTAGCTATGATTTACTGCCCCTGATGAAAATGTGTCACTCTATGTTATCTTATGCACAAGAAACTTCCAGGTTTTTTTGAAACTTTTTCACTGGGAATTAGGATTTCCTGGTGTGTTTATTCAATTTGTATGTTTTAAGTACCATACCAAAGAGTTGTTGACCTGCTTGTTCTCAGACACTGAACTCTTCAAAGACACAATATCATGACAGATAAAGGGGAAGACACTGGATTAGTATAGTTAAGAAGGAATTAAAGATAAAAGTCTCTCAGGTACACACATACACATGTGCAATTCGCCTCCCTTGTTCTCACACAAATCTCAAGAATTTCTATAATAGGAGAACAGAAGATATGCCTCAAATCCTAGCTCTTTTCCTGACAGTAGACCCATTTCCTTTGGATCAGAAAATATTGATTAAAAAATCTATAAATTAATTTGCATATATTTAAATATTTTTCAAAAGGTTTTTTTTAATTGTTTTATCATTTTATTATTCTTTTCCATCTACCAGAATTATACACCCTCAACTGTTTAAAAAAGAACCAGTTTTAAGTACTTACAGAGTAGATTCCCAGACAGCAGCAAGGCCAAAAGATCAGATGGACCATAAATATCTCTGTAATATTGCCTCTGCTTTCTTCCAGCTGAGAAATGAGTGATGAAGGGTTTCTTAATGTAATACTGGTGTNCAGTGGGTTCTTCATCATGGAGAAGGATTCATAGCCCCATTTGAGGAGTTAATATTGGTTCTGGAGAAGTAATACAACTGTTTCCAAAACTTCATATACAGAAGCAAGAGACTACCATCCTCTCAAGGGTATCACAGTAGATTCCTTTTCCACCATACCAATGCTGCTAACACTGATGAGTCCACCTCTGTGCATCATTGAGGTAGTTTCTATGGCAAAGCACTGTGTTCAACTGGTCACGTGCAAAAAACGAGACCATTTTGCATCTGTTCTACAGAGGAAAAGTGGGATAAGCTCATTGTTCTTAAGTGCACAGGTCCATTTTCTTTGTCTTAAAGAGTGAGTTCAGTAGGTTGCTGGTTTAAATGTGTTTGCCTATATATCCTAATCACTGTGAATATGCTGCAATTCTGTGAACTGAAGGTTAGGTCACACAGGTATGTCATGTTCATAACCAAGGTCTACTAGGAGAAAAGAGAGTAATATGAAGTTGAGGCTGTGAATGTATTCTTGTGCATACACTTAAAGTCTCAACATTCTTCATCTATAACCTGTCAAAAGATGTTCCATGTGGGACCGTCCATTTTTGCCTTTGGAAATACGCATTGACATATTTGTATCTTGCTTATCATTACCTGCTGTTGGAACTGAGCTGATACTTCTGAATTAAACTTCAGAAAACCAATTTCTTCTAAACATTTACATGGCTATACTTAATAGTCAGCTATCCACATCAGGGTAGGAGTTAAGAGAGTGGGAGATTTCTACAGCAAAGACCAGACAGCCCAAGGAACACTGCAGAAGGTGAGATGATTTGACTACTGCAAATTAGCCTTGTGAAGTCTGACTAACAGTCTTGATAAGCAGTGTTGGAACAGAAGGAACAAAATCCAACTATGGGATGGATCTACTTGGATGCTACTAGCAAAACATTTTCACAGCTGGCAATATCACACTAATCAGTGAACATTAAGGGGTGATTCCAGTGGTCTTCCTGTAGGGAAGTATCTTACTGTTGTTGGGAGGTAATCCTCAACAGCATGGTGTATATGGCTTTTACTATTAGGGGTCCTTTCTGGAATTCTGGACAGTCTGCCATAAATGACATGAGAGTGATATGCTGCCTCAGACTTTGAATGTTGGAGACTGGAAGATGCTCCTCTTTCCCTTGATGGCAACTGGAAGTTGTCAACCTCAGCCCTCAAGACTGAACATTTTTCTTTGTGGTGATGATGTTTCTTTTTTATTTTATTTTTTCTTTAAATCTTAATCTAATTTAATCTAACATTTACAAATGCCTAGAGCAATCAAGTAGCTAGTGGTCATCACACAGGCACCACTTAGCTTATCAAAGCTAAGATGCAATGTGCACTCTGATGATATGGCCAGAAATGTATGGTTCTCCTCCAGGAACCAGGATTGTTTCCCTGGGTCAGAGCTCTGGGCAGTGTTGACTGTGTGCAGCCTATTTGACAACGTGAAGAGCTGCATACATGAAGAGGTAGAGCCACAGGGGCTCAGCATAAGAGTGTGGTGATGCTGATCACACTACATGGCCTTTTGGATACACATTGGAAAAACAGGTTTTCTCAGCCTGGAGCAATCCTAAATGTAGGGTTAGTCTAATCACACATGGAAGGGACCTAGAGCATACAGTAGGGATGGTGTTGGTAGTCATGAGGACTGCGAAGGCAAGTGCGGAGACTGCAGGGCAGCATTGTCGTGAATGCCAGAAGTCAAGCACAGCTTCATTTCCAGCTTCTAGAAAGCAAAGACATTCCAGGCATGTAAGGGTTGCTGCAAATCCTACATACCTGCATGCACCTCTGCTTGTGGCTATACCTGTGGAACAGGCTCCTGCTTTGGGCCATCCAGATGTCTTGAAGAGCAGTGCATTGGAAACACAGTGTCTCCAGGCACCTCCCAGGTTATATACCCCTCACCTTCCTCCCTTCTCCCTGCACATTCCATGCTCTGAAGGGCTTTCATCTTGCAAATGCTGGTGGTTAGGCAGACTATACTGACAAAGGTACCAGCTGGACTTTTGAATTAAGTAGATTCCTTAAAAACAAGTCTCTGACCTTGCCTTACAGAAATGTCAGTTAAAAGGGCCTCCTGCCCTCAGTGAAATTACAATAAAATTACAAATGATATGNGTTCTTGTACTACACTTAAGGCCGTGGGGGCAGGAAAAGACAAACAGCACAGAGAACCCTGCGGTCTGCCTGTTTGTCTGTTGAACTCATTTACACTAATTGCTTCAATGAACCAACTGATTTCTTTNAGTCCCTCTTTTTTACAATATGAGAAGGATCATTTGGTGAAATGACCAAGAAGTTGGTTGAAAGCAAAAGTATTTTCACTTAGAACAGTGAAGTTATAAAGTTCAGTGTACTGAGAAGTTGTGGAGCACCCAACATACACAGATTTAAGAAGGGATTTGATCATGGAGTGATCAATTTGTGGCTATTAAACTTTATCCTTGACTACAATCTCTGTTNCCCTACAAAAGCTTTAAAAAAATTGCCCTTTCTTTGCAGTGTGAAAGAAAATTAAACTATATTCTGTTAGTGCCAAGGAAAACTCAGGTTATATCTATAAGAGGTTCAGATTTAGGATGTCTTGCTTCTGTGCCAAAACACAAGTGTATTCTAGATTTACATGCATTAATGCATACATAAATAGACAAAAAGGAGCAAGCAGGAAACAAAGAGGAACTATTAGGTGGGGCAAGCAGCTGGTGTGAGGGAAAGGCAGCTCTTAGACACAAATGTGAAGTTTGGGAAAGGCATCTCTGGGACAGCTGAAGCTCAGGC
>WEIV01005343.1:33795-49782 GCA_013390005.1 Calyptomena viridis
GGTATTTAAGAGACTGGACAGGGAGTATGTGTTTGGAAACCTGTATTTCCCTGCTCTGCAGCGTGCTTGCTCCAGAACACCCTGAGCTGTAAGGTGTACTCTGTGCCTGACGCAGAAAACCTCTTGTGTTCCTTCTGCTCCTACAAAATTAGCTAGCAGACAAGTCAGAAGCCTTCCCAACTTTACTTGCTGTGAGAGGGTGGGAGTTGCCAGAAGTTTGAATAGAGGTTCAGTGCGAGGCAGTAGACAATGGCAAGGTCAGCAACAATTCTGACTTCAGATAATTCCTCTGACCAGTGACATCAGTTAAATCTAGTCATAACTCCTTTGACTAACAGTTTTTGGGTTCCCAACAGCAAGGGAGGACAGGTTGTGCTACTAAGTAAGGGACCCACAAACCCTTTGCAAGAGAGTGCCTTCTTGCTCTTCTGCTCCTGACTATGTAAAGTCCCTAAACAAAGTCACCTCAGCATTGGCTGTACCATGAGCACAATTAGATAGCTATATATAGCTTCTCCTCAGATCTACTTTCCAATATGGAATATATATCAACCACATAATATCTTCTTGTTAAACTGTGGGACACAATGTGGGACTTCAGACAAGTTAATAAGCCCTTTTCTCATGCATTTCTTTGGAAAGCATCACTACTTGGGCAAACTTTAATCTCATCCCCTTAAGTTTGTTTATCCTATTTATCACGCTGTTTTTTATTATTCATTTGAGGAGTATATTGAAGCATATTAAGTAGCATTTATCCCTCCCCTTCCCTAACCTTAACCCTCCCCTCCCCTTCCTAGGTCATCTGTCCATATCTAAAAGTGAAAGATATCAAATGCTGCCCTAATACAAAGCAATGTGACTGTGAGGTTCTATATTATTTCTGTGTTCATTGTAAAATATAAGCAAGTTTTTGTTTTAACTCCTGACTGTTTGGTGTCTTAAATTGCTGTCCAAGGGCAAATTCTTTTTGTCATCCAGACCTGTAGGGTTGCTAAGCACACAGAAGGAACAAAGATATATTCTGGTTACTCAATACTTGTTTTACAAAGTCTGCTGCTGAAAACAATATTGCATCACACAGTCTACTTTTGCAATTCAGGGTGGATACCTAAAATCACAAATTAAACAAGGTTCAGCCATAGGTGTGTGTTTTGGAATCATTCAGTTGTAGAGAAATGGAAAACTCCTGAATGCTCAGTATAAAAAAGGGAGACGTTAATTAAGGCTTTATAAAGGCCAGCAGAATGTTAAATCATTTAAGGAGCGGGATAGTGACTATTTTAAATCCATGGACTTCCCTGAAAATTTTGGATAAGGTAATGTCTCACATTTTAGGGCATATTCACACCAATGAAGTCATTAGAATAATTCAAGAACTTAAATTCAAGTCAGAAGGCAATTTCAGATGTTGCCAATGGATTTTAGACACACCTGTTGACTAGTACAGCATGAACAGAACTTGACCACAAGGTTACCAGAGATACTGCTCGTCATATTTTTGTGTCTTCAGTGTTTCTTCATATCACGTGCTCATGTTGTATATGCAGATGTGGCATTCAATTGGAGAAATTAAGCACCCAACAAATCTGAGAATATGAGGCTTGGAAAAAGGAATAATCAGACTGCAACAAGGTGATACAAAATTAATGAAGAGATTTTGTTTGATTCATGAATAAGTGAGACATAAAGATGAAAGTCAGTGGTATAAATTATGTTAAAAGGATACAAACTTCTAAGTAATTGGCTTGGATGCTCAAACTTTAATCTTGGCAGTCATCCATAGGATAGGTTCTGTTTTCACAATGTTTCTCAGAAGAGCAAATTGAATAAACATTTTGAAAGTATTTGTGCTTACGAGGTGGTGTGTAGGTAGGCTTTAGACTTTAAGTTTAGGTGAAACAATATTCTTCTTTCCTGACCAGAAATGTCATGAATTTAGGTGAATAAGAAATAGTCTGTGAATCAAACCTCACATCCCTAAAAATAAAACAGTTATAAAGTTTGGGATTATGATTCACAGAATGACTATTACAATCCTGGAAATATATTCTTTTAATGATGACTATGAAAGGAGAGAATAAGAAAACAATCTTTTCTGTGAATCTCAATTGGAAAACTAGTGTCTTTTGTTTTGATTAATCCGGAAGGGGAAAATTATGACCTGCAAAGAAAACCATTGGACTCGTATGCAAATTTACTGGTTACTTCTAGTGGATCTGTGCATTGGGAACAAAGATATTCCCTCTAAAACAGAGCAGTGAATTAATTGAGTTTGCTGGAGCTGTCCCTGCTTTTGGTTCCAGTGACTTTTCTTACAATAAAGTTTTAGTACCATGCTCTCTAAAATAACATTCATACGATTGAAACTTTTCAGGGAATAGCTATTAAATTACTTCCAGTAGTATCTTGGCTGTAAAGGTTGCAGTCATGCAATCATAAAACCAGAAAAAATATTGCTTGTTTTCTTTTTTATAAGTCTATTTTTCAATTTTTTATTACCTGCAAAGGGGGGGAAAGCAAGATCATTTTTTGAAAAAGTTGGTACATACACTAACATCTTGGTGTGAAAGGCTGAAGAAAGCCATCAAATATTAAAAAACAAAACAAAAAGACCCAAAAAAGAAATGCCCATGAACCCAGAATCTGATAAAACATTGTTAAAATTAGTCCCACAACATGAAAGAAGACAGCAGCCTGAATTATCAGGAAGGTATGTAGCAAAACATCCCACTCAGAGTTTGTGAAATACTCAGAGAACAAAACATGTACCGCTGCATAGTGGTCAGCCACAGTCTGCAGGAAAAAGAACAGAACAGAACTCATCATGATTTAGCAGATAATTTAGCACTGGGGTAGACTAAATCTAGCTACTGAAAATGTGTCATGAAGAAAGTAGAAAATGTTGGTGCCACCTATTGGTGAGAACTGAGATTTGGAAATTATTCAAGCTAATTTGCATAAATCCAAAGAACAGAGAAAATACACTAGCCATGTTTTACTTCATGCTTAAGGAGTTTTGAATGCAGTATCTACAGTGAACTCTTTACTTTGGCTTCCATTCTGCAGAAGCTTAAATATGTATTTAACAGTGAATTACAAACTATCTGTGCTTGCATTTAAGAAAAAAAAGGAGAATTTAGGTTGTGTTTTGCTTCAGTTTGCTTGCAGTAAAAGTTAATTGAAATATCCAGCACACTAAGAGATGTTGAACAGGGAGATGGGTTATTAGACTCAAAATATAGAGCTTTGTCAAACAAATTTCATTGGATAGTACTTTCTCTACAGAAGCCCTGGAGCTGGTATGTTTGGCATAGGGCATTGATGTTGTTGTTATTCAGTGGTCTGAAAAGAGGATCCTGTTTGACACTGCACACTCCATTTACTGCGTATCCTGGTGAGATATACCGACTCAGAGCAAAAGCAATCCTTCTTAAAACATGGATGTAACCTTTATTGTGTTATGGCAGTGCACCAAGTTCTGCTTTAGTTAATCGAAGTAATAGCCCTGGAGTTGCAGGGGACACATTTAAGGCACATACTGCTATTCCTTGATGCTTGCTGCTGCAGTCTGTTTCTGCAGATGCTGGAGACAGGAATGCTTGGTATATTGTGATCTTGACTGTAGCAATGGTTGAAGACACATAGGGAAACAAGCATCTGCTGCCACTGCTAAAAGAGGATGGCTTGGAGCCCCTTGTAACTACTGACTAGTGGTGCTGTGATTCCTCAAGAAAAATTGGACCCATATATGAGATACCAGGGCATCAGATGAAAATTTTTGACATGTATGTCTAATCATCTCCTAACATTTACTTCTTTAATAAACATTATCTGCAGTCCAAAAATTAGTAGACATGAATAAAAGCTTCTTTGTCAACTATCAGACAAAGTGGAAGGTGAGAGCTTTAGGTAGTCATTTACAGATTTATTTTCAGGGTTAATTTACACAGATAGCTCACTACAGTAAAATATTAAAAATTTTTCTTGCAGGTCACCTTTGTTGCTGGCAGCTATATATATTATGCATGTATAAATCCTGCTTGAACACCACTGAATGAAATACTAGAATGAGACTGGAGCAGAAGCAGGACTTGGTGTAAAAGCACCAAGACAAGGTTCAGCTGTTTCCCAAGTCAAATATGCTGTCACTTACTATGTTGTCGCTCATCTTTGCAACAACAAACACTTCTATTCTTTGTCCTGCCTACTTAGACAGAGACCAAGACTGTCTCATGTCATTGGAGCACATCTCATAATGTGATATCACCTCTTTGCACATGAGAATTCTGGGCAAAATTGTTGTTAAAATCTTATGGGTAATAAGCAGGAGATTACACTCTATAACTAACTATGACTCTCTTCACATCTTACTAATTTCCAGTTGTAGGTGATGATCTTAGAGAAATTTTGAAGTCTAACAATATATCTACATTAAGGCAAATAAATCATAGGACTTAGTATTGAATGAACAGATCTGGGCCATTTCCAGGGTATAAAATAATCCTTTTTACAGAGGCACAGTCACTAATAGTGATGTTCCCATCTTGGGTTGCTTGCAACTGAGCACAGGATATTAAAGCAAACAGTATGTACAAAATGCTATTGTCTAGCAGGAAGCTGGAGGGTTAATTTAATTCTAAGAACTATATGTTTCTTTGTTCCTTTTCTTCACACTTGCTTCATCTGGACTCTGCTGACAGACATCTCAGACAGCAAACAGAGCAGCAAACAAGGAACTCGAAGAACCTGGAACCGTAAATGGAGGCACAAGAAGCCAAAGCCAGTTCACACGTATCAGTCAAACTCTGGTTGCCTGAGGCAGCAAAATGTTTAGTGGCTGTTTGTTGTGCAAGTGACTGCGGGCTGCGAGCAGCATTCGCTTCACAGATTGCCCACAAGGCAGCGAAAACCCAGCGAGTGTGACAGTGCAAGTAATGGGGAAATGTGTTGGATCTTCATTACCAAAGAAGCAAATCACAGCGTGGGTTTTCTATATGGCAACTCTACGTTGTTCCACAAAGGAGCTCACTGAGAGTTCCAGCGCTGCAGTTACTTTTACCCTGGCAGCTGCTTTGGATACAGAGTTCCCTGTGGCACAAAGTCAGAAGGGAGCAAAGCTGCAAATGTAAACGCTGCTGCTCTCTCTCTTGTCAGCAGCCAACAAAGCTCCAACCAGTGTCCACTGAGTGGCCCTCTCACAGGCAGCAACAGGAGACAGCTCGTTCTCTGCCACCCAAGTATCTAAGAAAGTCAGAGAAGCTGTTGCAGAGTAAGCAGAGAGTAGGCTGAGCAGATAACCCGGTTTTATTTGTGCTTTAACCGGATTGCAATAGAGGAAACATTGTAAGCACAAACTGCACCTGCTGGAAGGATGCCTCAGTGCTCCGACTCCAGCTGGTTGCCAAGTGAACAGTCAGGGAGCTGAGCAGTAGCAAGGGAATGGGAGGTCATTGCCTTTCTTATTCCCACAGAATTTCATTGCAGTGCAATATGCCAAAGTTCATTCTGGTTAAGAACAACTTTTTTTTTTTTTTTTTCCCCTCCCTGAACCTTGACATTCTACATAGTAGTGAAATTCATTTCCCAGTCAGCTCTAAATGAGAACTTTAGTGATTTAGTCAAGTTCTCACAGAAAATCTTTAGCAAGCCTGGGAATCAAACCTGTATCTCTGCTTCCCAATTTATATTTTTTCCGACTTGTCAGGCATCCCTCAGCTGCATAATGAAGAAAGGAAACAGAAGGTGAACCCACTTTTTTATTTCTAGTGGGAGATTTCTTCCTGTATTCAAATCTTTTCCATTCTTTTCCAAATTGATTCACCTGGTAATGTTTCCACTGACTCCTCCAGAAGACTATTTCTAGAGTAATAAAGCTTACTATTAGGAAAAGTTCCCAGGTTTTTAACCTAGATTATCTTTCACTTAGTTTTATCTCACTGTTTTATTACAACCTACTTACCCATACTAAATTACCTTTACATCCTATTTCCCTGCTATCTAATTGTTCCTATTTAGGCTAATATTAATCCAACTTTATTTTGTTGTTCTCTCTTACTTCTGTCTCTCACAAGCATTTCTACCCTATAGGGAGTGAAACTCCTCTGGATTTCAAGGGACTGTAACTTGGAAAACTGCAGAGCAGTGAGTACATCTGCACACACTGTGGTGGAAACCATAAGTACGCATGACACTATATACAAATGGTGAATCATAACATTGAATAATACCATAAGCACACAGAAAAATGCCATATCCATATACTTCTGATTGTGAAATCATTCAATGATTTTACAAAAAAAAGCCTGTGAGGGAAACTTTGGATTTAGAGAGGAATAAAATTGCATGCTTATGAATAGGTCTGGAGTAATATACACAAGAGCACTGAGACTGTTACAGTGACCTAATCCTCTTATTTTGCCTTTTGGAGAAATGCTTGAACCTCAGACAAACTTACTTAAGCCATTTCATTTCCATCCAGTCTACAACAGTTATGCCCAAACCAGTCAGAGTAGATTTTATTTTGCTGGATCTTTCTATGCTCTTAAACTGTGGGTGCTAAGTTCTTGCCATTACTATATCTATGTTGAAATACTCTGTCTTATGTACCAGTCTTAAAAGCTGTGTTAAGAAGCTGTTGAATGGTCTTCCCACACTTCATTCGCTTCAGTTCACTGAGACATTGTTAGTGACTTCTTTAAGTGTAAGCACCAAGGTAATCTTGGAAGAGTCTTAAAATTATTTCCATTTTAAAAGAGAAGAAGAGACAAAGAGAAAATAAGGACCAGGCTTTCAAAAGTTGTTAGACATCTATTCCAATTGAAAAGCTGAGTCCTGCTCAATCCCATCCAATCTCAAGTGTGAATACAGATAATGGCAGGCACATTAGAGGTGCCTATTTTTCTCCATAGATAACAAAGAGACCCTAAAAATTATATACTTCAATTAAGTAATCAAAAGGGAGGTAGGATGAAGCTTAGATTTTCAAAGTCATGCAGGAAACACATGGACAGAGAAGGTAACTCTGCCGAAAAAAAACAGCCATGGGTTTACCCTTCTACTGAGTTTATTGCAATTGCAATGACTTACAGATACCAAATGCATATTTGTTTACGAATATATTGCCATTCCTTATTTGTATGCAGAAATTTAACAAGAGTTCTGACCTCAAGACTTTAGAATGAAATGTACAAGAAACCCAATTCCTGAAACTTTCAGCATTGTAAAGAGAGTGCATGTTGTAGAAGACAAAGTATGAGAGTATGATTTGCAAATATGAAAATGCCTTCTGAAATAATTTCCAGATTGTTCTTGCTACTACTTATAAACAGGAAAGGTATACAGTGTTAAGATGATGACTCACTGGAATTGTTTATTAGACCCTGGAAACAAAGCAAGCAAGTCCACATAGAATGATCACTGTGATTATTCTTTGATGTAAACTGTATTTCAATGGGTGCCCAGTGTGATCTATATATGCTTTATAGTATTCACAATGCTGCTTACTAGCTGGATGGTACATTTTACCCAGATATTCGAAAAAGCTCTTGAAACAGAAGTACAAAATAGTTAAAGGACTTCCCACTGATAGTCCCTAGGAAAGAGGATTCAGCTGTACCAGATCAATGTTGAGTCTTTTGGATGGTGTTGTCCCCTTTGCAAGGTAGCAATTATGAATTACAACTTGAATGTTAAATTTAAAATACAATACTTTGGCACACTGGAATCTCACTCGACATAGGGAATACAACCAAGACATTGGGTAGGGAAAATATACTTCCCTACATTTCAGTAATCAGTCTATGAAAAATATTCTGAGAAATATATAGGAAGCTGACAATAATATCTTTGCTACAGATCCAGCTGTCCTTTTATGTTTATTACGCTGGCACTGAAATCAATGGGAAATTTGCCAGAACAAGAAAGGAGTTAAGACTGCAGGATCTGGTCCTTACGTGTAAATCAAACATTTTCTTCCATCTGCTATGGATCAGAAATGTGGACTCTCTGAGCAAAGGCTGAAGGGAAGGGGGAACTTCCAGAGGTAAAAGGCAACAGACGTGTTTTTAATAGCAAAGGAAAGAGCTGTGCCCTTCCTTTAAATTACCTGTTTGTGATTGCAAAGTTATAATATTTTACCCATACAAGACCCTTAATGATTCTTCGGGGAAATTAATGAGAATGGTAGAAGTGAATCATGAAGCTCTTGTAATGGTCAACAGTCTTCAGGAGACTGCTGCAGTCCAGAGATCCTCTGCAAGGATTAATGCCAAGAAGCACTACCAGGATACATTGCAAGGCTATTGGGATTTTTCAGCATCAAGCAGGCAATAGGAAATCCAAAAAACATTTATAAAGGGTAGGGGAAGCTGGAAGCCACAATTAAAAAGAACAATAAAAATCACACCCTGATAGCTATGAAAGTATGGAGCATCCATTCAGAAAAAATCTGATGAAGAAACATTAATACAGACTCCAGAATTACAAGCTGAGATGAATCAAAGCATTTCTGGCCTGCAGACAGTGCCGTTATTAAGAATTATTGCTCATTGCAAAGAGCCAAAAAATGTCCTCAGCTGTGTATGAGCTGCAAATAAAGACAATTCCTGCTGGAGGAGTTTTCAGTCTAGGATGCTGGTCCTAAGTAGTGCCCTTCACAGCTCACTGTGTCTGTGTGAAGGCTGGTTAACTCTCATAGGGCACAGAAGTCCATCAGCAGCAAGTCTGTCAACACAGGACCTATGACAGACACGTTAAAACCTACGTCCTGATGGGACACCCAATGGCCCAAGGATTTTCTGTGTTAACGCATGAGTGAAAGGTACTGTTGGAAGGTAACTCTGGCCTCAAACTGACAGAATTGCTTCCTGGAAGATCCCCTTACTTCCTGCTGACTACAGAAGTTCCTGAGCATGAACATATGCCCAACATCAATGCAGCTGTGCCTGATAGTAGAAGAGATGTATTTTCCTTCCATGACCTTATGGTGAGGTCATCCAGTATTTTTGACTGGAAATCTTGGATAAGAATGACAGATACATTGGAAAATTCCTATGACAAAAAGGATCATCCAGTGACAGTGAAAGCATTGAAACATTATGGGACATCCTTGGTCTATGCGGGGTTCCCAGGCAGAGCAGAGAGACTTGAGCCTTCAGGGAAATCTTGGAAGAATAATAGAGCAATAATAAAATGCAGGTCTTTGTTTTTAGTTTGCATGGGGCCCCAGTAGGAAAGTTGAAAACCTGCTGAAAGAGCGTCTTATGAAGCATTATTAATAAGTTATGCATTGAGTCACTGATTACAACAGCTCCTGAGAAGAATTATTAAAATAAAAATGCATTTATTATTATGTCTCTGCTCATGCTTCATGCATCCTACTCCTTAGATTTTTAGTTTTAACATGTTTTATTTGGATTACTTAAATGCAGACAGGCATCAATTCTTTGTTTTATAAATGGATTAAAATATTGCACACAAATATGTGTATATATATCCGAAGTTGACTGAGAGATAATTCATTGACACAGAAAGAATTTGTTTTCTGTACCTCCTACAGTCAGCTTATTTATAACCAGTATTTGTGTACCTAGGTTGTATGAGCATGGTGCTCTGCCAAAAAAATTAGTATTCAGCCTTTTCAGTCCTTCATATATAAGCTTCTCTTGAGAGTGAAAACTCCCAGTTTTAGAAAAAAATTACATAAAACCAGAGGCTTGCATTACCATCTGCTCAATCATCTTTTCTGGATTCTAAAGTGGAAAATGTTGGATTTATAGAAACCACATGCAAAGATTCATATTTAATTCTGCCAAGTTTTGCTGTCACAGCAGCCTTAAAGCAGATATGCAAGCCACACAAAACGCAGTCACTCTCCTGGTATTTTTGACAAGGATGTATAATCAGGAAAGTGTATCTTTTATTATAAAGTCTCCTGATAACTTAAAGTTATTAAAGTAATCTTTTATTTCCCGGTGGAACAGTCCAGTTGAGATGGATTGTCTCACCTTCACAGAGATCTGGCATAAGTCCTGTTTAAAATACAAGGGACACAGGCAAGTTTAGAATACACAAGTCAAATTTGTACAGCTATTTGGAAATTTGGTCTAAAAACTGCTCCAGATGTTCCTATTCACTATTCTATTTACTATTTCTGCACCAAAGTAATTGAAACAATGAATATTTATCTTGGATCACTGCAAATATAATGTTTTGTGTTGCAGAGTTCAGAATACAGTATAAGAATCCAGAGTGAAGAACAAAGGAAAAACATTATAAGAAACAAAAAAATAAACATCCAACCACATCCCATAAGGCAAGAATTGTCTTCTCTTATTATTTTTAGTAGTGTATCAACTTAGAAAAGAATCATACTGTACTACAATATTAAGAGAATTCCTATTCAGAAACGCTTAAAATATGTATTCAAAAAGACACATAAAGAAGTAGCATGCAATCACTCAACAAGTAGCAGATGCAATATCACAACTGTTTTTTGCTGGAGACCAGATCCAGTACTTGCAACACCTTTTGTAGCATAGGAGGAAGAAAGCTTAAGTATCATTTAACTATTAAAAGACCTCTGGCTGGGACCCAGTGTGGCTGATAGTAGTCATTCCTTGTGAATATTCATGATGTTTTTAGAATACTTTCACACAAGGAGAAGAGGGGGAGAACTCTGGCCGGATGTCCTCTGCTGCACTTTATTTCAAAAGGAGGCTTCAAGTCCAGCTCTGAAATCATTGTTATTCTACTTGGATGTTGTCAGAAATCACACAACATTTCCTCATCAGCTATTTTGGCAACAGCAGATACAATGATGTGCACTCGAATTTAAAGCTACATGTTTTAAAAACAAAGTGAAAAATCGTATCATTGAACAGAGTTGATTTCCAGTATTCAGAATAGAGATTTTATAATCTTCTGCTATAATAATGCATATTTAAGTCTTGGAAGTTCACTCTCGCTTTGCATTCACGTGATCCACTGAAGCCACAGCAATGTTTGTTATGAATCAGATCAATGGTCATTGTTATTCACTCTTGTGCAGTAACAGGAGTCCCTGTTAGATGTTCCAGAGGATGTTCCAGAGGTGGAGACGTGCTTTTCTGAACACGGGATTAGTTTTGCATGCTTTTTATCAAGAATCTTGAGGGTCAAAATCTTTTATAAATATTTATCCTAGTTGTGTAAATGAGAAAGACATTCTTCTTTCCACAGTTGTGCAAAGTGAATGAAAATTCTCTTTGGTGAGACATATTATAACCTTGCTCTCATGGCTGTGATTTTGTGGAAGACTAATTTTTTTCTTCTTTGTAGCAGGGAAACCAGTTCCCTTGATTTCAGCAGACATCCACATTCTGCTCCCATTTAAGCATGATAATCTATATTCTCATTTCTACTATCTGCCCTACTTTTGTATTCCTATTACTTCGTCATCAGCCTGATTGAGAGCTCAAGCCAAGATTTAGACTTCAGGCTACTGTTTCAGTGCATTCTTACTTTTCTTTATACTATGTAGCAGGACTAGACTAGGAAGATCATGCAGGTGGACCTGACTAAGGTTGAGTACCCATGCAAAATATTCTTCCTGAATTGCGTAGTTATGCCAGTTACAAACCTGAGAAGTGTGTTTGATCTGAAACTTTCAGAATTACTAAAGCAGAAAAAGGAGACGAGATAGAGCAATGATTTGCCTATTCCATGGTTATGTAACTCTTTCCTCTTTGGACCCATAAGTTTCTTGCATGCTAAGACTTTTTTGTTACCACTACCCAGAGGCTTTTTCAGCTATTAAGTGCCAAATTCACTTTTATCTCACTGAGTCATGTTTCAGTCATAGTACAAGGGAACCTCTTGCCTTTCCAGAGGAAGTTTTTACACTTCTGATCTAAGAGTTTTAGATAGAAGTGTTAAGACAACTGCCAGGACTTTAAAGCAGAAGGACGGGAATGGTAAGATGTTCACTTCTAAGGGATGGATCCTGTGACTTAGTGACATAGGGTGGTCTTACTCATCATCATTACATTCAGATTTTTAAATATGTGAATAAAGTTAATCACGGGTTCAACAGGGCTTTTTTACTTAGCCTTAAGGAGTACATTCAATGCTTGTAGCTTGGGGTGCAGCTGCAGGAACCCCAGCCAGGGGACTGGACACTTGGAGACGTGGCAGGGGTCAAGGATTCCAGACTTTGACTCTCCCAAACTGTGAGGGTATAAAAGCCCAAGGTTTCCTTTTTTCGGGGTCCCTGCTCAGAGGCAGCAGCTCGAGCTGTTATTTTGCTGTTGCACCAAGATTAAATTATTTTAGGGATCCAGATGTCTGAGACTCTGCTATGGGAAACCTGGGGTCGAGCCTGTAAGGAAACCTGGTCTGACTGTGTGAGCGTGGATACAGCTGTGAAAGGTCCTTGGTCCTAGACCAGATGGTGTGTGAGTGACTCCCAGAGTGACTCCTGGATAGTTGGTCAGGGAAGTTTCCTTAACACTGGTTTTGGTAGCACCCCCTGAAATGCACCTGGATATCACTCGATATTTTTAAGAATATTCAGAACAGTAGAACAACTTATCACACTGCCTGTCCTATTTCTGGAAAACTTAGCTTTTTATGTTTAAAAAAAGATTTCAAAAGCTCCAAGAAGGTTATATACCGGACTCACAAAAATAGAAGTCTACTCTTTTAAGAAAGTAGAACATAGTGTAAACAAAAATGAAAAGAGGGATTCTTAAACCTCAGTGTGTCTAGATGTGCTATTTCTGGTATCAGTTCATTCTTATTATTTAATACAAATAAGGTTAAAATAAGCATGGAATCCTCAAGGATTTACAAGCTAAATTAGATTTGTGTGGAGATAGGAAAACAAATACAAACAAAGAAAAAGCAGACAACCTCTCAAATTGCTTCTAATGATTAAAAGTAGAGAAATAAATACTTATGGTAGGAAATGTTAAGAAGAGTATAGCTCATGTAGCACTGAAAATGAGGAAGAGAAATGTGGAATGGAGACTAAGACTTAGTATAACCAAGCAGCATATAAAAGTGATAGTGATGTAAAAATAGTGATTGAATTAATAAAAGACACCTTACCAGAATTTCAAATTTTAGAGAGATGAAAATGAAAAAAAAATTAGTAATAATTCTGGTTCCTAGGCTACTTATGTGCTTGAAAAATGACCAGGAAATGCAGTTTCACTTCTGGGAATCAGAAATAGTTTTCATGGCAGAGTGTCTGGAGAACAGGTTATGGTAAGCAACTTGGGATTCAGTCTCTCTTGTAACATCTCCTGCAACCTGTTGCAAAGCTCAGACCCTCAAGGGGCATACAAAGGGGCATATAAAGGCTATATATGCAAAATGAGCTTTCTATTTGTTTTGACACTTAGAAGACTGTTGCACACCAAACCAGCTGACTGTACTACTGCAAACACATTCAAGGTCGGGTTGGACAGAGCTCTGAACAACCTGATCTATGTGGAGATATGGCAGGGGGCTTGGGCTAGATGACCTTTAAAAGGTCCCTTACAACCCAAACTATTCTAAGATTCTATATGAGTGCTATTTCTATAAAACAACTTTATATAACTGCATTTTCTAGAGTATTCATGTGCAAGGTTGTTGCACCTCTTCAGAAAATATCTTTTTGGTGCAATTGGAGACGGTGCTAGAGCACTAATCAGTCAGCAGCATGTCACTTAACAACATCAGTTCTGGTAAAGAATTTGCTGTAGTGTCAAAGGCTGAGAGGTGGAACTCAGCATTGTCAGTCAAGTCTGTGCATTCAGAGTGATGCTATTTTTTTCTGCCAAAGCAAGTACAAACTTGCCAGGGATTTAGTCTGCTACTATTACATGCTGCTATTAAGAGCTGAATCTTATTTAGCTTAAGTTGACCAACTCTTTCCAAAACATGTGTTGCTTTCCGCAATTTAATAGGAGGCAATAATTACTATTTTGCTTAGATTATCTATTTAAGATTGTCTACTCTTTGTTAACACAGCTCTCTATTACTGGTATTACATCATAGGTTTGAACTATTCTTTTATCCATAGGATTTTCTGAATATGTAAAACATTTTGGATCTGATACAGAACGATTGGATTATTTTGTGGAGTTCCAAATCTTGTTGTGACACCTGAGTCTGAAACAGATAAAATTTCAGAGCTTAGTTCAGCTGCAAATGATACAACTTCCCATTTTCAACTGCTTCTAAATTATTAAGATCTGTGTATAGAATGTGATTACTCTGTTTCTGATAGGGTATATGGAATTTGTGCCAGTTGTTACTGTAATTAGATAATTCTTATTAGATTGAACTAATTCAATCATTTGCCATACTTGCACACAAAACCCATATGCCCTTGAATAACCTCAAAACATGTCCATTAATCTAAACACATTGGTGTATGTAGGAGATGCGAGACTGACACACAGAGCTTTGAAAAAGGACAGAATAAAGAATGAAGGCATTTTTTAAAATGATCTTTACTAGTCACCCCAAGCCTAGAACCAAGTGGTTTCTCCTTGAAGAGGATTAAAGCAATTTTTAGTCTATCTTAAAGAGCAATAGCTGGTGGTTTCTCTAAAGTGCATTTAAAATAAGGCTAGTTCACATACCACAATATGCTAGATATATTCTGCATCTCTCTTTTAAATAGAGTTAAGAAAGGAGACCACACAGAGTTAAACTTTCACAATTGTTGGCATCTAAGAACTTCTCATCAGAGTGAGGGAAAGATCATTTTCTTGCTAAATCTACCAAAGATGAGTAGGTTTAAATCTATAGAAACCTACAAAGCTGCTTTCTTGTGCATCTTTAGGTCCTAGTAATCTGAGTAAGGCTTACAGCTAAAATTAATATTAATAAAATTACATCTTTAACTACATAATGATAATGACCAACAGATTCAGAAAGTGAAAGGAACAGAAAAAATTCAGTGTAGGCACAACATTTCTTAAAAGCAAGGAACAAACAGAAATAATGGCAGGAAAACACACTAGTGTAGTGTGTCACAGGAAGAACTCCAGCTAAAGCAGAGATCATCATCACAGATAATCATCTCTGTATGTGCTCTCAGGTACTGTGTTAAAGCTAAAAGCCTAATGCAATCTTTAGATGCATAAATAGGGATATCCAGAAATTAGAAAATGACCTTTCCTCTGCACACAGAGCTGGTAAGACTTTTACCAAAATATTGTACCCAGTACTAGTGTGAAAAAGTGTGGAAATCATAGACCAGCTACTTAAAGAACAGGGAAAGTTTGGTCATTTGTATATAGGGATCTCAGATTTGGCAGAATAACCCCAAAGCAAGGGACTATTCTATAGAAAAATTAGTAACAGGAACTTTAGAGCTGGAAATTGAGGTTGGACAGATTCAACCTAGCAATCTCACAGTTCAAGGGATGAAGACAGCTCTAGACCCACCTGCCAGAGGAATTTATGACTCCCCAGAGAGGTGAGAATATTTATCTGTAGCTGCATCCCACAAGCTGCTTCCAACACATGAGTAGGATATGAGTGTGGGCCCCCAGGCTGATTTAGGTCTTAATTCTGATTTTCTGCATCCTGCAGGCCAGGATCTAGCCCCTAGACTCATGAATATAATGAGATCAGTGTCTCCTCCTCTTTCAGCAATGAAGTTCAGATGTCCAATTCAAGAGGAAATTGTTAATGTAACATAAATCATTCATAACACTGACCAGAAAGAGTTTACTTTATGTGGCCCTTATTGGCTAACTCTTTGTTTGGCTAGCTTAACCTGCTTCTAATGAGGTGTTTCAGGGGTGTTTTTGGGTTGGCTTCATTAGGTGAGCTAGAAGTAATAGTGAAGTGTACAGCTGTGAAGATCTAGCCCTAGTTACTATCCAAATATATGGATAAGACTACTTAACACAAGGATCAAGGAAAGAAAGTATTCCTTTTATCTCTATTGTACCAATACTTCATAGCAACTGTTCTATTTTATTTTATAAGTGTGTGCAGCAC
>WEIV01005344.1:12013-23842 GCA_013390005.1 Calyptomena viridis
CTTAAAGAAGCCTCTCTCCTAGCCCCCCCAGCTAATAAAAAACTCTGGTTACTTAAAACCACAACAGTCTTGAAGTTATAATATCAGTAATATAAGATACTGAAGCAAAAAGAACTTGAGAGAAATTTAAAAACAGGCATTCCTTTTACTAAAATAGGAGTTCTAGTGCCAGAAGTAGCAGAAATGAGATAGATGTTAGTAATGGAGATCCTATGGAGAAAATATAAGAGCTTGACTCTACCCAAGTTCCTCTTTTCTGGAGAAAGATAGCATTATTCCCTGCTTACAGGCAATATTTATGAACTTTAGCATACCTACATGATACTGGAAACTGAAAATAGGCAGCAGCTGAAAGACATGACTGGAGAGGAGACAGATTACTTGTCATGGCACTATGACCCATCTGCAGAATACAATTGTCTCTTCCTAGGAGAAGCAAATACTGAAAAGCAAAGTTGAAAGTCCAAAGGCACTAAGCGCAAGTGTTTATTGTGCATTCAGCAGATGTTTCTCTGAGGACGATGATGTGATGAACACAGCCAAACACATTCCCTTTTCATGCATACTTGAAAAATTAGACCTACAGCAGAAGCTGTCTATTTCTAATGCTATATGATTTTGTTTGTGTGGGAAGATGGAAGAGCTGAGCTTCGTTATGTATTTAGATTCCATAAGTACAGAAAGCCCTTTGCAACTATTTAGCAGTAAGGCATGTGCTACAGCCTACTATTTTCTTTCTCCCTTCAGAAGCTGACACAAGTACTGAAGTAGGAATATAGGAAAGAGAAGAAAGACCTGCCCCTTTTCACCCCCAAAATGCTGTCCATTTGTGCATAGGGTTACAGTGTGTCTATTTAGCCCCTGAATTGAGGCTAGGATACCAAACAAAGGTGTGTTCTTTCTCAGCTCAGTTTCCTTAGGCAAAATCTGTGGTTCAAATTTGAAACTGTTTTTTCCCTTCATATTATGTGTGCAGCCCCCTTCTTTTTCCCTTTTCTTGAATCCTTTGCCAAATATCATTGAAAGTCATCAAAGGATTGGAGAATTCAAAGGAGTAAAGTTAATGAAAACAAGTGAATGAGAAATATCCCCTTGATTAAGGCAGTAGCATGCACTGAAGCATTATTAAGAAAGAGAATAGTCTCATAATGCAGAGAAGCTATCAATAATTTAACTGAAAGAAAAAATTCTATCAGCTATGACACGATTAGACATCAGACAATCTGTCCACAGCCTGGGAAGGAAAGTTTTATTAATTCCTCCACCGATAAAACTACTAGTTTCCTTAACATAAAATCTGGGCCCTTTCAACCTCAGTTCCAACTATCATATTCAGAAATACTGTGTTTTCAAAAAAACCTCCAAGCCCCCCAAAAATTCCATTTCTTCCTTCCAGCTCCTATAGGCCATAATTGTGATCAAAAAGCACCCAGATATGACACCTTTAGTTCCACAGGCATGGTAGACATAACAAAGCAGTAAAATTTAGGTTTCAAGAAAAGTTTGAGAGAGGAAAATATTGCCCTTGTGCTGACAGTGGTATATTGTCATTGAAAAATCTGTAGTAAAATATTGTGATATCAGTTAAGGTTTCAAAGTGGCTTGTTTTTTTTTTTTACTGGGAAATAGAACAACCTGCATAATTGATCCTACACTACATGTACTTTCAGAAGTGTACTTAATATTATAAAGAAGTCGGAAGAAATTTTTTGTTCAAGTCTATAGATATGATTGCATTTAGGAAGGATTACAGCCATTTTGAATTTTCTGGAGAGAGGAATGAAAAGAACTGCATTAGGATCCACTTCTCTGCCATCCAGAACATCCTTGACAGCCTGAGCTATGTTCACATAACACTGTTACTGCTTATTTGTACCACCACGGAATTTCCATGTCTTGGAATTTTATCTTTATCCTTCAGTTCATACACCATGTTCCTGAGGACTTGAAGAACACAAATGTATTTTTGTCTTCAAGAATAGTGAAAAGGAGGATCCAGGGATCTACAGGGCAGTATTCCTCACCTCAATCCCTAGGAAGGTAATGTGGAAAATAATCCTAGTGGACACCAAGTTGACCATGATCAAACAGTGTACCCTTCCTGAAAAGAAGGCAAACAGTCCTGTGGGCTGCATTAGAAAAAACATTGACCACCTGGTAAGACACATACAGGTGTTGTATTCAGATCTGGACTTCCCAGAGAAAAGCAGATATACTGGAGTAGGACCAGCAGAGGATCACAAGGATGGTAAAATGACTGGAGCATTTATCAAATGAAGGGAGGCTAAGAGCACCAGGAAAGTTAGTCTGGAGAATAATGGGCTTGAATAGATCTCAAAAATATGTGTATAAATATCATATTGGGTGAACCAGACTCTTTTCAGTGGTGCCTATTGACCTGAGGAGAGGTAATTAGCATAAACTGGAAAAAAAACTCAAACCAAATTCCAGTTAAACATTAGAAAAACTTCTTTACCACAGTGGCAACAGCCAAACTCCGGCACAGGTTTCCCAGAGCCAGAGAACCTTCATCCTTGGACATATTCAAGCTTGCCTGAACATGCCCTTCCTTGGGCCACCTGCTGCGTCTGACCCTGCTACGAGCAGGAGTGGGATTGGGCTATCTCCTGAGGTGAGATGATACAACATTGTGGTGATGCAAATATGTGATGCATGTGTGTGTTCACATGTCTTTCTATGTATACACTTGTTCTCAGAAGAATTGCAGCCTCATAGGAAAAGTCAATAGTTGTGAAGGGCAAAACAGATTCTGGCTGAAGTGCTATATATCAAAACTGCCCTGGGACTGGCAATGAAGTGAGCAGGGACTTTTAAGTTTAGTTGAAAAGAATGATAAAAGACAAGCACTCAAGTGTAAAAGGTTAAGGGCAGCTGCCTTTGAAGAGTTTGGTGCACTGTCTGCTGCTCTAGTTTAAGCAAATCAGAAGCAAAGGTGTTTCCTTATCTGGAATGTTAATGGAGGAAAGCTGAGCACTTTGCTAAGCAGAATTGTGGCATGCATGGTAATTTGTTGGTCTCTGACAGCGTTATGCTGCTTCAAAAATATTGTGATATTCTCGAATTCAAAATAATACAAGGATGACATAACCATCACAGATTGAGCCAGTGGACTTTCAACTAACTTTAAATAGTCATGAGACCATGTGAACTATAAGTCTATATTTGTCATAGATATAAATAAATTGAGTGAAAAACAGGTTTTATATTATGACTGTTTGGAACAGTTTATTAGAAAACCAAAATTTTTTTCTTATGAAGGCATCAAGCATGCTGTAACAAAAAAAAAAAAATCTAAATCGCCTGCCATGTCTGTTTTTCCTGTGGCACAGTCACTTCTAGAGCATTTGGCAAACAGAAAAGAAGTTCCTATAGGTCTAACAAAAATTGTGTTTTAAATCTTCTTCATCGTCCTTAGCCTTCAGTTTACAAGGAGTTAAGATGCCCACTATGTCTGCTAGAGCTAAAGCATTAGATAGATAAATCAAAAGTATTTTCATATTGCTGATAAATGACACTTGGTCCACAAATCATAGTCAGCTTTGGACTTTGAAGAGAAACTAGGAAATTGTGATATGTTCTTCTATTCTTTTATCTTCAAATATTTTTACTCCTTATTTTGGAAAGTCTTGATTTCAGGGGGTATCATACTTTAATTACACTAGAGAATGTGTACTTCTTCCTCCTCTCACCTGAAAGCCATTGGAAGAGACAGGTATCTACCTGGTACATGTGGGTGAAACCCTCACTGAATAAGGAGTTTTCTCATGTTTGGAGCCAACTTTGATGCTCGAAAAAGTGTGGGTAAGGAGAGCATGGAGGAGGATGGTGGTTGTTTTGCTGAAAGTGTCAAAAGTCATTTAAGACAACCAAGTTGATGTCAGTGTCACACTGGGAATAAGACAATTAAAGTCAAATGGAGTGGCCAGTGAGTACATTATCAGATTCAGAGTTTAATCTATAAAGCTAGAAAGTAACATTATATAGTTCTCTTCAAATGATCATGAACAGCCATTAACACAGCACTAAATATAAGCATAAGAAGATTTGAGTATTCTAATCTTTCCAAATCCGCTCTGCAAACAAAAAGTGGGAATGAAAATTTTCATTTTGTTTGTGTAACATCAAAATTCAAGTGTATGTATGTGGAATCTTTGCTTGGACTGACTTCTGTGAACAGATTTTTTTGGAAAGGGGAGAATGCAGTGCCAAGTTTGTGCACTGCACTGAAAGTTGCTTCGATTTTTTGGAGGGCTGACTTGAATTAAAAAACATTATAAAACGGTATGAAAAAAAATAATGGAAATGGAATTATGTTGACAGGCTTTTGCCCTTTTTCACATCACTATTATCCAGGACAAATATGATGTCTTGTACAAATGACTTCTCTAGATAAGTGTGTATTATCAGTACTTCTGTAAACAGTGAAAACATATTAAAAATGCTTAAAAAAATAATAAAAGCCTTGCTGCTAGTTCAAAGGACTTTATATAAGCATTCCTGCTACAGGCTACACGCATGTTTTTTAAAGAATAAGGTCACACCACAAAGATTTATCTCAATGAAGAGATAGTTTCATGGGCATAGTAATAAAATAAGAAAGCTATGTTTATCCTAGTGCATCCTTTATATTCTCTATTGACAGATATATCTTTTATTCACTGTGTCTTAGCAAAGTATGAGGTACATTGATTGATGGTAAGATACATTAGCAGTATCTTCACCTGCTGTGATATCAAGTTAAATGCTGGTTAAATGCTGAATGCTGATTGATATATTGGATGTGTGAGATGCCTTCTGACTGCAACTGTCTGTTGGTACCCTTCAGTTCAGGTGGGTGGTGATTTCTTGATGACTGCTTTGCTATACTTTTTAAGTGTCATATACTTGGAACATTTGGAGATCTTTCATTCAGTGTTCACTGATTTGGCCTCTGGGTGAGATTTAGCTGACATTTCTAACAGTTTATAGGTGAATTAGGCATTTTTCACTGTGGTGGCTTTCTTTTGTTTGTTTTGTGAAAAGCAGAGGAAGCATTATCTACTGACTGACACGGAAAAATGTCTTGAAATATGTCTTGTCATGAGTAATTGATGTAAAATACAAAATTGGGCTTTTTTAGGTTTTTTCCCCCAGCAAGTGTTATTCTGAAAACAGCTGGTGGAATACTTAACCATCATTGCTGGAAATAGCACACACTATCTGTTAAGACACACATATTCTGATTTGAGATAGAGTTTTAGATCACTGGACTTCTTTTAATTGTTTGAGCACATATTATAGATAAACAATACTCTGCTGAAACAATGAAATAGGAAGTATTTCTCATCTCACTTGCATAATATTTTCAAATTATTGCTTCAGTTCCTCCCAAGTGCTATTTGTAGCATGATAATTTCTCTTCTTCATGTATCTGCACCTCATTTCTTCAATAATGTAATGGGTTAGATTTCTTTTTGGAAATTTTTCCATCACCACCATGATGCTATTAAACTCTGAGGAAGATAAACGTAACCCAATTAAGCAAGGACAGAATTCCTCAACCATGGTGTGGGTGGAGGGCTCCTTTTTCTTTCGAAGTGGGAGACAATGACCCTTGATAGCAGGCCTTCTGGCTTTAATTGCTGTGCCCAAGAGAGGGTGCCTGCCTTTTCCTCTCTTTTCCCTCCACCTCTTTTGGGACAATACAAGGACTCTGCGAGAGACCAGCCGGGCTCACTGGTGCCACCCTGGGAAGAAGACCTGGTGTTGCCTCACTGCTGCTGTTTCTTCCCATCTGCTGCTCCGGGACCAGATTCGGCACTTTCTGTGGCCTTTGCCTCACCAGTCCAACTCCAGTGACCAGGTGAATGCTGCAGCAGTGCCCAGAGTAGAGCCCTGCCTGCACCAGACCTAGCTCAGATCCAGTCTGTCTGCTTTTCCCTATCTCCCACTGTCCCTCTATCAAATAAGTGACTCAGCCACCTCAGAAGCAAACTGGGGGAACCCCCTTTTTCAGGTGTGGTGAGCCCACAGGACCTTCCTGTTTTCCTCCACAGCTGTGACCAAGGAAAAATACATGGAGGGGGGCAAATGGATGTGGGTTCTGTTGGGGTGAATTTTATTTTTCTTGTTACCATTGTGTTACTGTTTATTCCTTTTTAATATATATATATATAAGAAATCATAGTTGCTTCCTTTTTCTACATTTTTGGCTGAAAGCCCCTATGATTCAAAAGATATAGTAAAGTGGAGAAGGAGGTTTCCTTTCCACCCTAGGAAGGTTCCCATCTTCCCTGGAAGGTATTGTTCTAACCTAGGGCAATTAACAAACCTGATCAGACTCAAGTATGTTTTTCCAGTCTAGATAGCTTTCCTCTGTATTTATAGGAAGTTTATGAATGTGTACATGCATCTTTATAGATTGGTGGGCGTGTCTAGTTTTATTTATGAACAATAATACAGATTATGTGTTTATCGACTAAAGCAGTTACTGATGAAATCTCTTTTCACTTAAAAATTACCATTTCACTGAACCTTTTATTGTGAAAATCTTCCTTGCTGTATATCTGGAATCTATTACATAACTGTGAAAATATAGTAAAAGAGAGAGAAAAATAAAGTAAAATACAGGAAAGAAAAGGAGAAAAGTGAAATGAGAGGAAAGAGGGGGGGAAGGGACAGAGGGACAGAGGGATGGAGGGAAAATAAAAAACAGGCAAAAAAAAAAAAGAGAAGTGAATAAAAAGAAACATGAGAGAGCAACTGAAATATATTGAACTCTACCCAAGGTCAAACAAATGACTTGAAAGCTTGTGGGTAAGAATTAAGAGACAGGCTAAGAGGGGTGACATTGTTTTTGATGTTTTCTATAGGCTATCTGTGGTAAGGAGGAGGAAGTTGATGAGGCTTTCTATGGGCAGCCAGAAGTAGCCCCATGATAACAGGCTCTGCTTCTCCGGGGGGACTTCACAACCCTGATATTTATTGCAGAGACAACAAGGCTTGTAAACACAATCTAGGAAGTTCCTGCAGATTATTGAAGATAACTTTTTGATGCAAGTGGTGGAAGAGCCAGTAAGGAGAAGAGAAGTGTGTTGCTGGACCTTGTACTAACAAACCAGGAGGGACTGGTTGAAGATGTGATGGTTGGGAGCAGCCTTGGATGCAGTGACCATGAGATGGTGGAAGTCAGGATCTTGCATGGAGGAAGTAAAGCAGTAAGCAAGACTAGAACTTTGAACTTCTGGAGAGCTAACTTCAACCTGTTCAAAGACCTACTTAGAGGAATCCCATGGGACAGGGCTCTAGAAGAGAAGTGGGTTCAAGATAGCTGGTCAATATTCAGCATCTCTTCACCCAAACTCAAGACCAGTGTATCACATGAGCAAGAAATCAAATAAAGCAGTCAGGAGACCTGCATGGGTGAGCAGGGAGTTTATAGTTAATCTCAAAAACAAGAAAGAAATTTATGGGATGTAGAAAAAGGGACAGGCTGCATGGAAAGATGATAGGAACACCATCAGAATATACAGGGATTTGACAGGGAAGGCCAAGGCCCACTTGAAATTGAGACTGGCAAGAGATATAAAAGACAACAAGAAAGGCTTCTACAAGTATCAGCAGCAAAAGGAAGAATAGAGAAAATGTGGGGCCTCTACTGAATCAGACGGATGTCCTAGTAAGGGAAGACATGGAGAACGTGGAATTACTCAATCCTTCTTTGCCTCAGTTGTTATTGCTAGGGCCAGCCCTTATGAATCCCAAGCCTTAGAACTACGAGAGTAAAGCTGGAGAAAGGAAGACTTCCTCTTAGCTGTAGAGGGTTGGTTTAGAGATGATCGAGGCAGATTTAACACCCATAAATCCATAGGCCTTGATGTTGATGACGGTGAAGGAGCTAGCAGATGTTTTTACCAAGCCATTCTCCATTGTTTTTTCAAAGACAGCATGGATTAAACAAGGAGAAATCATGCTTGTCCAATCTGATAGCCTTCTATGACAGTATGGCAGGATGGGTCAAAAAGGGGAGAGCAATGGATGTTGTCTACCTTGACTTCAACAATGCTTTTGACACTGTCTCACATAACATCCTCATAAGTTCAAGAAATGTGGGTGAGATGAATGAACAGAGAAGTGGATCAAGAACTGTCTGAGTGCCAGAGAGGGTCATGATCAATGGACTAGAATCTAGTTGGAGGCCTGCAGTCAGTGGCATTCCCCAGGGATCAGTACTGGCTTTATAAATGACCTATTGATGAAGGGATAGAATGTACCCTCAGCATGTTGGCTAATGACATGAAACTGAGGGGAGTAGATGATACACCTGAAGGCTTTGCTGCCGTTCAGCAGTACTTTGATAGGCCTTGATACCTTGATATCTTGATACCTTGATACCTAGGTACCTTGATACCTAAGTTTCAATAAAGGCAAATAGAGTGTCCTGCACTTTGGAAAGAATAATCCCAAGTACCGGTGTAAGTTGAGAGCTGTCTACTAGAGAGCAGCTCTGCAGAGAAGGACCTGGGAGCCTTGGTGATGACAAGTTGACCACGAGCCAACAGTTTGCCCTTGCAGCCAGGAGGGCCAATGGTGTCCTGGGGTGCATCGGGACGTGTGTGGCCAGCAGGTTGAAAGAGGTGATCCTCTCACTCTACTTGGCCCTAGTGAGACCATATCTGGAGTATTGTATACATATCTTGAATCAAAGATCCAGAAATCATACCCAACAACAGAGAGTTATTAATGACATCAGGAGCCACTGGGAATTATTCACCATAAGTAGCTCAAGGGAACAATCTCAAAACAGGGTATTTATACAATTTTGCACAAAGAACTTAACAACCCTTCCAATCTCAGTCCCCCTCTTTATATCATCCCAGATATTCCCAAGTTTCTTCTATTGTCTCATTCATGGAGCAATGCTGCCATCTCGCATCTTCTCTCAACCATGAATTGAGTCTGGGGTCTTGTTGCCTTCCTCTCCATTCCGTTTGTCATCCAAACTTTGGCTGATCTTTACATGTTGGCATACTCTCAACATAAGCACATCTCAGTTTTATTAACCTTTGACTTTCTACGTTATTGTTTCAACTACTTCTTAGGACATGAGGACATGACATTTTTCTTTGGTTAAACGTCACCCACTCTACTCCCTAGCTAAAACTATTTTCTATTGAATTCTATTGATGTGAGTTTTTAGGCTACACAGGTCTTTAGAAATGCTTAGTTCTTTTAAATCCTCATTTATTTCTAAGTCAAGCATGACCCTAACTGAGCTTAAGCAAAATTTCATACCTCTAACTTTAAGATTCTTTGATTATATAAGGCATAGTTACTAACTACTAAAAATCATATTCAAAAATCTTCATCTTTATACCACTTCTGGTCTCCACAGTTCAATAAAGACAAGGCGATACTGGAGAGAGTTCAGTGGAAAGCCACAAGGATGATTAGGGGTCTGGAGCATCTCTCTTGTAAGAAGAGACTATGGGAGCTGGGTCTGTTTAGTGTAGACAAGAGAACACTGAGAGGGGATCTCATTAATGTAAATAAATATCTCAAAGACAGGTATCAAGAGGATGGTGCCAGACTCATTTCAGTGGTGCCCATGTGACAGATTATTCAGTAATGGCCATAAGCTAAAAGACAACAAGTTCCACCTCAACATTACCCTGAGATTGTCTCAGTTGGCTACAACATGGTACTAAGAACACCAAGCTCGTGGGTTCAATCCCCTTACGGACCATTCACCTGTGAGCTAGATTCAGTGATCCTTGAGGGTCCCTTCCAACTCAGAATATTCTGTGAAATCTATGAACTTCTTTTCATTTGGGTGGCAAAGCAAAGCAGAGGAACAGGCTACCCAAGGAGGTTGTGGAGTCTCCATCTCTGGAGACATTCAAAACCCAGCTGGATGCATTCCTGTGTCACCTACTCTAGGTGACCTTGCATTGAAAGGGAGGTTGGACTAGGTGATCTCCGAAGTTCCCTTCCAACCCTAGTTGTTCTGTGACACTGTGAAAGAAAGTAACATTTGACCTCTCAATAACCAAGCTTCCTTGTCTATCTACACTGGGATAAAATGTGAACTTCCCTTCCTTATTTTTTTTTAGTTGTTTGATTTATTGTCCTCCCATGGCTCAACTACTTTAAAAACTACCTCTAAAAAGCACAAAAATATTCTCACAACAAGATTCAGCACAACTGAACAGTTCCAGTACTGAATATGACAGACCCTTAACGTCATTTGCAGTTCCTTGGGGTAATGTGAAAATTCTTGAGGGATATCTAGTCGGCTTTCTCACTCTTTTAGAGCTGATGTTCTAAAGGCAGACATTTATCATCAGTGAAGGTTATTCAGATCATAGAAACTACATGCACATTAGAAGAGAACAGCTCACATGAGAAAAGTGAATTAGTGCTTACGTACTTGTTCTTGTGACAAAGAGCCAAAACTCATTACTATCATCAGCACACACAGTAACTCATAAGAAAAGAATGCCTTACTTCCCCCCTGCCCCCTCCCCCTGCCCCCAATCAGTATATAAACTGAAATTCAAAATGCCCAGGATAATGTTGTTATGAAAACAAAAGCAGTCCTATGGAGAAAGACTGTGCAATACTTTAAGAATTTGGCATTTGTTTTGACTTAACTGTTTATACCTTCAGCCACCTATGCTGTGGTTTTCACTAATTATTTCAACTGCATGTCAGTTAGCTAATTTTAGTGTTATCCAGAACCTCTTAAGCAGTTTTGCCATACTGTTAGCCACATTTTCAAAAAGAGCTTACATTTTTCCTTGTTCCTCAGAAAACAATAGCAAAGTATAGAATAGTTTGGTATAAGAAAGGACAAAAAATTAAAATACTTTCTTTGAAGGGAGGGAATGTAAAAACCTGGTACCTTTTGAGGGGTCTCAGTCAAACAGTGTTTTAAAATTTGAGGAACAATAACTATCTCTTGATTGAGAGCATATAATAAGACAAGGCACATAATATTAGAGCCATGTAAGAATAGATCACTTAATAGAAAAGTTCCATAATATTGTATGCAGATCTCAGTAAAGAACCCAACACTCCCAATTTCAAAAATGCAGTTCATGGAGTTAAAAAAGAGTCATGGGGATGAGGGACTTTGCTTGAGTTTGTAGCATTTTTAAGTGTGCATCAAAATGATCAGTGAAACACTGGTGTTTACAGAAGATGAAAATATTTTCTAGAAAGCATTACAAATAGATCATAGAGTAATTTGCTCGTAGCAAAACTCAGTGAACCAAGTTTGTTCCTAGAAGACAAGTAACCAAGTATTTGAATACATGTATTGTACAACTACCCTTTCTTTTGTATTTTCCTCTCTCTCGGTGTCTGTTTTTCTAAAAACAGAAAATCTATGCAGTTGGAAAGAGAGCTAGGAACAGTCTATATATGTAGATGTGTGTATTGATGGATGACGTCAGGTATCAGATACAAAAAAACAGGACAGAAGACTAAGTCATAAATTCAGCACAATAGGCATTAGCAGCTGCACCATTATGAGAGATCCTGTGTTTCTGAGGGCACAGGAGAAATTATGCATCAACAGTCCTTGTCTTTAATAGCTTATCAGTGGAGGAGAAGGAGGTGATAGGAGTGGGGAAAAGGTGACACGAATATTCAGATATACATACCTCTTTCTCAGTAAGCCACTTGACAGAAGCTCTGCTTTTTCAGGACTCTGGTGTGTCCAAGGGAGGGAGGCAGGCAGGAAAGTAGGCAGGCAGGCAAGTAGGCAGGCAGGCAGGCAGGCAGGCAGGAAGGCAGGGAGGCAGGCACGAAGGCAGGCGGGCAGGC